>VXBU01015236.1:700200-742814 GCA_013400315.1 Bombycilla garrulus | reverse complement strand
TGCCCGGCACTGAGGCTCCCGCTGCGGAGGCAGCGTTTGCGGGGTTGTTCTCTGGTGTTTCTTGGGGTTTGGGTTTGTTTTTCTTGTTTCCCGGCGCGCTCAGCATCTGCCTGGCGCGGTCCCCGCACCAGCTCTTCAGTGGCTGGGCTTTTTCCCTTTCGCTCTTCTCGCGGAGTTGTTCTGCGCGACGCTGTTGCCCTCTAGTGTTTGCGGGAATTGGTTATGGCTCTGTTGGGGAACAAAATTAGCCTAGTGCGGTAATTATTCATAACTTCAGGTGGTTATAGCTGCTAGGATTCCCCAAATCCCGTTAGAAATTGATATGTGCTGCTGCTCGGTTCAGCTGTCATGTGCAGCCCTCGGGAAATGACAGAAAACTTTTCTATTATTCAATTCGCTACCTGATGTGCTGGATAATTGCTTCAGGTTTTGGTGTTTTTTCTTCCTAGTAAAATGGTGAGTGAAAGAAATAGTGTTTCTCTCGCTGTCAGCATCCCCAGTCAGGTGTCTCGGGAGGAATGGTGCTGAACTGTGCCTTATTAACTCTTTGCACTTGGCAGTTTTGGGAGAAAAGAGAGGGGAAGTAATGGTATGGGCATGGACCAGACAGTGTGCTGGACATTTATCTCAGAAACTATGAGCAAATCATTTACTCTTTAGGTTGTGATGGTACTGCAATTGCTGTAAAATAACAGGGTTTATCTCAGAAAAATTGTGAGATGTCAAGAGCTTAAAGATCTTTCTGTAGAAAGTATTGTATGAAGGTAAAAAGTAAGTTGAAGACTGAACCAAACTTCTGTGTTCTGTTGAAGTCTTTAAAGCCTTCTTTTAAACTATTTTTAAACGTGTATTTGATCTTTATAAAATTTTTTTATGACAAACTGTAATGCATAAATTCCTATCCTGTAAGTGTCTCTGTATTATGCAATGCAGCATGGAGCTAAGGATATCACAGGTAAAGTAGAAACTGGGAACTGCTTACCTCAAGGACTTGAAAAAGAATTTCTGTCCACTAAAATTGCTGTGCTGCCTAAACAATTCCCCTTCTTTTTCTAATAGCTATGAGGGAATGTAAGCCCTTCAATAATCACATATTCTAGGATTTGTTATGTGATACTAAAGACTTGGCTTGACAGCTCATGTTTCATATCACTATTTTTACAAGTTGAAAATGGTGTGGTTTTTTTTGTTTTTTTTTGTTTTTTTTTTTAATATGTAGTTGTAAGGTCTCATTCTCAGCCTGGATTTACTAATTTGACCTGTAGTCAGTAAAATAATGCTGTAAGTAGGGGTACTCAGTGCTTGGAGGCTACTTTGGTATTTTCATAACTGGTTTAAAAATCTGAGCCCTGCTGTTCACCCCAGGTTTGGTTGTGTTCAGTTGTACTTTGCTGCTTCCTACCATTTCATTTGTATATCCAAAGATTTCCATTTTAGTAAGGCTAAAATGACTTTGGAATGCTTTCTTGGAAATCATATTTCATAGTGGCTGGCCAGAGCAGACCTTTATGTTCAAAGCTGTTAAGCAGCGTTCTAATCAGTGGAGATTTAAGTGTCTAGAGTAATATGCTAAACAATATGCCTCCTTTTTTTCTGCTCTTCATTTTAAACTCATCCTTCATGTAATGTGTCACCAGCACTGTGGTAGCATCCAGGCTGGTAAAGAGCAGAATGAGAATATAGAGATGGGGATTATTAGAAGAAAGTTATTAAAAATATGTCCCCAGACAAATGTAATATACCTGAATAATATTGATCTACTCAATCCAGAACTAGTTCTGTTTTAGTAGTTCTTGATGAAAAGGATTTTTGTTACCCTTTAAGAGTATGTTTTTTACCTAATAAGTATGACCCAACTTTGTTGTTTCTAATCAAGGGTCACAGTGAGCAGTTGCCCTAGCACAGGCCTGAGGTAAGATTAAACCAGAGTTTTCTTACTGAGCTTCAATAAATTTGATTTGAGAACAATTTCTCACTTATTTATGGATATTTTTAGTTGAGCTCATTGCTTTTATCTTGATATTAACACAACAGAAAGAAGTTTCTTGTTTTAAAAATTGTGTTAATACTCATGATTCAACTGTAATAGGCATTTGTTTAAATTCTGTGCAGTTTCATGTGCCTGTGCAGGTACCTAGTTTCTTACTTGAGCACCTGTTTCCACTGGACTGAGAACCCCTGTGAAGAATTTAGTAGGCTGCATTCATTCCCAGGCAGTGTCATCTCCTGGAAGAGTTTCCATTAGGGTTAGCAGGGTGAAATGATTTGCAGAAGCCAAGAATTTGGTCAGATATGCTTACCAATGAAACAACCAACTGGAGAAAGCTGCAAGTGCTAGCAACTCACTTATGGTGTGCTTCAGGTCTTTGGGGTTCCTCACGGTATTTGTTCTGTCATCAGGGCTGCTTTGTTAGCAAATTAAAAAACCTGAAACAGAACGAGCAGAGCAAATGATAAACCCCCCAAACCAATCCAAATTGAAGATCTCTGTTCAAATGCATCTATTTCATGCTGGTTGCCTGCAGATGCCTGTAATTGAGATTGCCCAGCAGTGCTCCTCAGAGTGGTAAATTTTCTGCTTAGTAAGGTGATATTTCCTTCTTGTACCAGCAAGATTTTTCACGTGAGCTAGTTCTGGGCTGCAGAAACCACTTCAGCAGTAGATGACAAGAACATTGAGCCTTGCTGTCTGTGTTCATAACAAAATGCGAAACTTGCTTCCATGACTCAGCTTTCTCTCAGCAAGCTCTTCTCCATAGTGAGTCTGTTAGTTAACAACCAAATTCTGAATATTCAGAGATGCTAATTTTCACCTTAAAGGGAGCATTTGGATACCTCCTACTTTGAGCAGCAGAGGTAAAAGGTTCTGGTCTGAATTTTAACACAGTGGCATGAAAATGCAAAATAGGAGATCAAATGCAGGTTCTTCTAAAGCAATAGAGTTCTGGATAAAAAAACCAGGCAGGCAAATTTTATTGCTTCAAAACATAGAAAAATACCACACAAATTATTTTAGAGGTAAAATTTACTGCAACATCAGCTTTACAGAACTTTGGATTCATAGAATGTCTGACACCTGTTTTCAAGTGCTTTGAGGTACAGGTGGGACCATATTCCTCTCTCACTGAACTCCCCATGCCTGTAGAGATCAAAAAGAGCTGAGACTCCTTATATTATATAGGTCTTTTTCATGTTTTGTCACTGAAACAACACTAACAAGCTTGAACTCTTGTGTAGACTTTCTTGACTCTTTTTGTTTTTTTTCCTTAAGCCTTTTTCTTATACTTGGATATTTTTTATTGATGTTGAAGCTATCATGACTTCTCCTTTCTTTGGTAAAGTATTGTATTCTTTTGTCATGAAAGTAAGACTCCTCAAGTACTCTCCTCTTCTGAAATGCCGCTTCTCACAGCTTACTGTCTGAGAATGACACTTTTTGTCTGGTTAAGTGTGGGAAGTGATAGCAAGCAAGGACCATCTTCACTGAAGCCACGTCACAGAGATGTGATCAAGGTCACTGTAGTGATCTCCACAGGTTGCACGGTGTGTGGTGCACCCTGAGGATGTCCCTGTCAGAGGGGTGCACTGTGAGTTATTTTAGCATGCTGCTGTAGTACAGCTCTAGAGGATCCAGCAAGCACTATGGCTCAGGGGAAAATGCTGCTGTCCCTTGAGGAAAGCAACTGTACCTTGTCAGGGCTTTGAGACTGTTGATACGGTAGAACACATGTTCTCCTTGAATCTTTTATTTTCTTCTTTCTGTGTTCTTTTGAACTCCTGCCATGCGAACCAATCCCTAAGCAAGTGAAAATCTCATAAGCCTGGAGCTGATACAAGAGAGCATGCATTTAAAACTTGTGCCTTGCTCTGTTCCATCCCACTTCCTGACTGTCCTCAGCCGGTCTGGCTGTGTCCTGCTGCCTCTGGGAATTCCTCACTCCTCACAATCAAACCTCACATCTGTCTTGGCAGTTCCAGCCACTCCTCCTTACAGCTGCACTCTGTAGCCCCAGGGGGTACCTGCAATTAGGAGCTGAAGATACAATGGCAGGGCTTTTCTTGAAGAAGCACAGGTTTCTGGGCTGGTTCCAGATTTTCCTCTCTATGGAATGGCATTAGGAACTGTGTCCTTGCTGCAGATGTTTCTTGGGTTGCAACCCTTGTGTAATACCCGGTTCAAACAGCTCTGTCTCATCAGCCCTTCCTGAGCTTAGGTCAGTGTCAATTCTTATTTTTTCTGTATCTAGACCAGCCAGTTCTGTGGTTATCAAAGAGAAGTAGGTGTGTGTACAGCTTTTCTACAGAATGCAGTCAGTGTTAAATTTAGGCACTAAAATGATGTGTTTCTTGGCATTCAGGCAGCTGAATTGGAAATGCAAAATGAAGAGAACCCTTGGTGTGTGTAATGAAAAATCATCAGTCTGGAAACCTCTCTCTGCTGTTAACTCGTTCAGGATGGAACTTCTCTTTGTCACCTGACTTGTTACCATCTTGTTAAATATCTCTGTTATGCCATCCAGGTGGATGTTCTTGAAGCTAGTGTGGCTAGGATTAGACATTTAATGCCTAAGAATGTTGAGTTCTTCTAAAGGTACTTCCACGTTGTTGTTTGGTCTATCTGCGTTCTCCAGGTTTTTTTCAGATAGAAACCAGGAGGCTGGGGTTATGTTATTTTAGTCTAACACTGATTAGTGAGCCTGGGTGAAAGGCAGATCTCCTGGCCAAAAGCTTTGAGTAGGACTTTGTGCAGCTGCAGGTAAGGTTCAAGGCTGGGTTTAAGTCTTCCCAGAAGAGAAGGGGTTGTTAAACAGGTATCTGTGAGCAGAAGGTGAGGAGAGTAAAATCTGTCCAGAGTAGAACCTATCCAGACAGAAGGAATCTTGCTATGAATCTTAACTTTGAATGAGACAGCTCACGTTCACTTGCTCTTCCTGCTGAATTTTGCAGTTTTGATGAATACAACGCCTTGGAGTTTCTTTTTCCCCTCATCTAATTTTTCTCATTTATTTTTACTGTATGCTCATCATGGCACTTAGAAGATCTGTCTTCAGGATTTAATTAAATTTCTGGACATTACATAGGTACTGTTAAGTACATCATATTTTTAGCTTTTTTGAAAATCTGAAGTGAAAGACCATTTTGCTTACAAAGTAGAATAAAAATAACCCAAGCAGGAATGGAAGGATGAAGCTCTCCATTGGGAAATGATCGTGTTAATGGCACACCTTATCCTAATCCCATTTGCAAATGGACCTGGGTGCAAACTACACTAAAGTTACAATGCGTGTTCTAGATCTTCACACACTTAATAGTTTTCAAAATCTGCTTTGAATCTTTGTTTATGACTTGTGATGATTACTTTATGCTTGTCACACCATCCACTTGTTTTACTAGGGAGTTTTGACAGCACTTGTATTGCTGCCTTGAAAAATGACTCTACCCATAAGTACAAGATAGAGCATAAGTATATCCTTAGGTGGTCTGCCTGCTAGGTTTAACTTTTGATTTATTACTTTCTCTTCTCATTTCAGAGCTTTATTATTCTATGGGTTTTTTTTAAATGCAGAGAAATGCAAAATGCTTCTAACAGTTTGCAAAACTCCATAGTCCAGAAAAAATGCTTTGCTTTCCTCTAATATTGCAGGAAGGAAGTTTTGCTTTAAAAACATTGCAATAATAGATATAATATAGACTGTATCGGTGTATGTTTGTACAGCAGCTAAGATGTGCATGTTCTTGGTTCTTTGAAAAAGAAAATAATACAAGATAGAATTTGTTTAATCATGTTCCCCTGGCATTTTAGGGGTAGAAGGAAGAAGGTTATAAATTTTCTTCAATATTTTGGTTGTTAGCAATTGTCTACTTGGAGTTAACTTTTACCTTTAGGTAAAAAGAANGGAAGAAGGTTATAAATTTTCTTCAATATTTTGGTTGCTAGCAACCAAAGGTAAAATTCTTTAGGTAAAAAGAGTTTCTAAACCACAGTAAATGCTTTATTTTGTGTCTTGCTTTTCAGTGCCTCTGCCTACTTTGTTTGATCCTCTGAGTTGAGGAACCTGTGAGATTTAGAGACCTTCAAATGCACGTGGCAAGTAGTGGGAGCAGGAAAAACTATATTATTGCAAAATTTTGAGCTGTTGGTCTCCAAACCTCTGTCTAGCAGTGATTTCTTTGCTCCCCATTAGTTAAAGTGGATGATACTTCACAAGGGGATGCTTCAATTAAATCTCTGATTTTCTTTTCTTCTAGACTATACCTTTGGTAAAGCTCTGTGGAAGACAGATGTGTGTGCTGCAATGGTGACATAAATATTTCAGAGGACTGGAACAAGTTGTTGAGAATCTGTGTTTGTTTTTCATGCTGCTCTTGAGAGCTACCTAAGGCAAGTAAACACCATGAGTTTTATCCTGAAACTTCACAGACATTTTCAAAGAACAGTAATTTTGCTGGCCACTTTTTGCATGGTGAGCATAGTTATTTCTGCCTACTACTTGTATAATGGCTACAAACAGGAAAATGAACTTCCTGAAACCTCTTCAGAAGTGGAATGTGGTGATCCTCAACTGTTGCCATACAAGCTGATGGAGATGAAGACCAGGAAGCCTCTTGATCCCCTGAGGACAGACCTTGTAGTGCTGGTGTTTGTGGAAAGCCAGTACTCAACGTTAGGCCAAGATATAATAACCATTCTGGAATCTAGCAGGTTTCAGTTTCACATTGAGATTGCATCTGGGAAAGGTGACCTCCCGGTGCTCATAGACAAAAACAAAGGCAAGTACGCTCTCATAGTGTATGAAAATATTCTAAAGTACGTGAATATGGACTCTTGGAACAGAGGCCTTCTAGATAAGTACTGTCTAGAGTACGGTGTAGGTGTGATCGGATTTCACAAAGGCAATGAGAACAGCTTGCAGAGCTTTCAGTTGAAGGGTTTTCCTTTCCATGTCCACAGCAATCTGGGTATTAAGGACTGTTGCATTAACCCTCATTCCCCACTGCTCCATGTGACTAAGCCTTCTAAGCTTGAGAAGGGGCCCTTGCTTGGAAATGACTGGGCTGTTTTCCAGATTAATCACACAGCTTATCAACCAGTGATATTTGCAAAAGTAAAGACACCAGAAAACCTTTCTCCACCTGCTGCTCTAAGTGCTCTCTATGCCACGGTAATTCATGACTTGGGGCTCCACGATGGGATTCAACGAGTCCTTTTCGGCAATAACTTGAATTTTTGGCTGCACAAGCTGATTTTCATAGATGCCATCTCTTTCCTCTCTGGAAAGAAGCTCACACTATCCTTGGATAGGTACATTCTGGTTGACATAGATGATATCTTCGTTGGCAAGGATGGAACAAGGATGAACACCAACGATGTACAGGTAAAGTATGTGCACAAACTAATGGTCCTTACAGCAAAGTGATTTTTTTTTTTTTTATCTGAAAGCGAATAGTTGGTGACAGTTGGAACTTCAGGGCTCCACTCTGGAGCTGTTCATGTTTCAGATACATGTTGAGAGTCTTAAAAGCAGGAGGTAAATGTGGTGAGCAGCAGTAAATGTCAGCATGAGCTTTGGAGAGTGGAGTGGGTTATTGGCTGTTTGAAACAGGTTGGGATGTCAGGAGTTGCTTGAAGCTTTTCATTTCTCTCATCTCTGTTTTGTGGCACTTGTTTGCAAGGAGGCTTTGTGTTAATATTGGTCTTAAAAGCTCATTCTGTCACTAAATGACTTGACAATTTCCATTTTAATGCTTT
Organism: Bombycilla garrulus; assembly: GCA_013400315.1. Lineage (NCBI taxonomy): Eukaryota > Metazoa > Chordata > Aves > Passeriformes > Bombycillidae > Bombycilla > Bombycilla garrulus. The sequence goes on along the minus strand of VXBU01015236.1, from coordinate 735,064 downwards.
GAGTTGTACATTCCCAAGGTCCTTTTCCCCTCTGATGTGCTGTTTAAGTGAGGTGATAGTTTTTGGTCAGTAGCACTAACATCTTAACATTTATTTCTTCCTGTAAGTATTTCTTCCCTGCTTTTTGTGAGGAGTGTTATCCCAAAGCAGGTGGTAGGAGGTCACCTTTCTCAGCTTGCTCTAGAAGCTAAAAATCTATAATATACTGATTGTTGCCCTGTTTGTGCTAAAAATAGGGGGGATGTTTTCTTAGAGTTTTGTTAATGGAAGGAGAAACTGCAAGAAGGAAAGACAAGGAGAGCACTGCATGCAGTGAGTTATTTTTGTTTTATTTCTAACCAATTTTTTGGGTTTTTTTCAGTGTTAATATATTTATCAAGCTACAGCAACTCAGTGCTTCCTTAAACTGACCCTGCAGTTAAACTTTAAAATTGCAGCGGTATGCTCTTTTCCAAAACATTCTCTGTACGTGCAATTATAAGTGAGATTTACCTCGTTAAATAGGTGTTTTCCTTAGGCAAGCAAATCACATGGGAGGGAGCAGAAATAAAGGTGAAGCTTCCTAAATGGTTTTCCTGTGGAGAACAGCATGGCAGGGTTTGAGTTAGGTGAGCGAGCATGCTTGGAGGGTCTCCTAAATGCAAACTCAGATGGCAGGAAAAAAGTCAGATCTGGCCAACATCACTGGAAGAGCATTTGTTTTTCTGTAGAAGCAGCGCTTTCTGGTAACAAAATGGGTGAAATAAAGCCTGAATAAATCCATCACTGTGTTGTGCAATAGCAGTGGGAGACAGCATGTTTTGTGGTGTTTCTCTTTGCAAGTGACACCTTAGGATTGTCATTTTGAAGTCAGTTACGGTGTTTAATTGCCGGAGTTACATACCAGAAACAGGAGACTATGGAGACAAATTTGATTACAGCAGATACAGAACGGTAAACCATGCTGCTTGGGGAAAATAATTCGCAGTATGTCAGAAAGTAATCTTCCCAAAATAAAACTGTCATATTAAATAGAAGTAATATCAAAGTGGAAATAACTTTTAAGTAGTATAATTTCATTTATACAGAACTGTGCTCTGAAACAATGGAATCTGAAAAAACTGTTCCCTTCTGATTCTTCATCTATTTACAGTTAAAATGTTGTATTAAACATGTTGTTAGGGCTGTCAGATGCAATGCATCTTCATTACTATTAATATCAAAGGAGTTATCCTCTGTGGCACGATGACGTGTGGAAGGAATAAAACAAAATCAATTTGCAGTAGTTGGAAATACGTTATTTTTAAGTGTATTTGCAGACAAATGACATCTCATTAAACAGGAGTTTTACTGAGTTCTGCTGCAGTGACTGCGATGGAGAATTGGGCTCTGCAAGTGTGAGAAGAGTTCTAAATATAAACTTTGTATAATTTCAGTACTCAAGATTAGCTCCTTTCCACTAAGCTTACATTTTAACTACTGGCAATATAGAATTGAGGAGGATGCTCTTTTGTGATTTAATTTTGTTTGACATACCTCCTTGTTAATATTTTGTGGGTGTACTCACAGCTGCTAGGACTGTGAACTGGGGGAGAGTAACATGAATGTTTCTACCAGTATTCTATTAATGCAAATCCATCTGAAACTTAAGGAATCTCCCAAGAGCCAGAAGACCTCTAGGGTTGGTTCTGACTGCTCTGTGGATAGGACAGAGTTCAGCAGCTGGAAGATTAATGCAGAACCAGTGGCAAAAATCAGGTGGTCATCTACTCCAGGACCCCCTGCTCAAGCTGGGCCATGGCCAGGTGCCTTTTGACTGTGTCCAAGGAGGAAGATCCTGACTACGTGTAAGATCTTGGTTTCAAAGGAGTTTCTTCCTTAGACACCTAAATTACATTTGCCAGGTGGCCAGAATAGTTAATATTTGGTGGCTTAACCCATTAAGGCTTAACTTCCCTCTCCTTTCAAGTGTGTGAATTGGAGTTAAGCACTTAGAAAAAATGCTAGTATAAGGTTTAGTGGTAATTTTTTATCGGTGTTACACATTGACCTCAGAAGAGGTCACATTAAAAGCAGATCCTCTAAAATGTCCTCTGTACCTCTAAAGAGGAGGCAAAGTGATGCTACTTCATCTTGAGGACTTATGGTGTCAGGAACACAAGTGTAAAGAGCCCTTCTGAAAATCTTTTGCAAACATAGTTTATCAAGATAAACCCTATTGTAAATGCTATGTTTTGTTAGACAGCAGGTTTAGTTTATTCTAGTTTCGCCACAGCTTCCTCAATTAAAAAGAACTCAACCTGAAATGCTGGTTCTGGTTTTTGGAATAAATAACTGTCAGAGATTTTCCTGTCTCTGTAACATCTGGGCTGATAGAACATAGTTCCTCGATGCAAGATACTGAGTAGCTGTCACTGTGCATCAACAGGAACCATCCATCCTCATATTTATGTACTTTATCTTCCTCTGCTATAATACAAATAATGGAAGAGAATGTTTCCATGGTATAATTGCCTCCCACTTTGAAAATAAGCTTGGTAATAATCAACTCAACATTCATTTTTCAGTAGGTTTTTTTTTTCTCTGCTATTGTCTGTCAGGCAGGAGGGACCATTAGGCTGTGACAATGTTATATTTTATTTTCCTTGTTTCTTTTAGAAAGACTTAAGAGCCTATGCAGTGCAAATAATTCATTTAAATGGACGTACAGAGAATAATCTATCTAGATATCCACAGAATAAGTTTATCTTACTAGACCATGATTGTCCTGGCTGACAGTCTACTAATTTAATATCTTCTTCTGTTACAGCTCCACTCTGTGAAATTTTTATTATTATAAAGCATTGAGATTTTTCAAGGGAGAAATAGATGATAAAAGAGGGGAAATTACATGTGGGTTTTTTTCTGATGACAGTTTGTTCCGTGCTGGTGGTCTAGGCTGTCTACCTTTCCCTTCATTTCCCCAATATATGCACTTTCTGGAGTTCCTTGAGAGTTAATTACATTTTTCAAATGAAAAATTAGAACACTGCCAAATTATTTTTTCCTAGTAATTAGCTGTGTGAGCTCCTCTTGACTATCTGGTCCTTTGTGTGCTTGTCAAAACAGACTGAATTGAAGTCAAGATGGGGATCTCTTCAGGTAAGCCTAACCCTTTTCTATACCTGTAGTTATTCTGTATAATTGCCAAGGAAAAATCTTCACATGAAGCATATGCATTATTGGAGGGGGAGGATGGATGGTTGTGTGTCATTCTGGTTTGGGAGTGCTTGGGCAGTGCACCTGCCTGTGTACACGTGCATTGCAGCGGGCAGTACAGATTGAGGCTGCAGTCTTCCAGCTTTCCTCCCTGGAGAACTGGAGTGAAGATCTGTGCCAGACATTGTTCTGGTAATGGACAGGGTTCAGCCAAACAGAATCAGTTCATAGCCCTTCAGTTTCCATACAGTTTCTCTCATCTTGCCTGCATGTTGAGGTTTGTAAGGCAGACACCTCTAATGGAGCTGCTCCTCTACTGCTCACAGTAGACATAAGCAGAAAAACAGCTCATCCTCAGGCAGGCACTGGTTAAGTGAATTGCACCTTAAAAGCATGTGACTGTGGCTCATAAATTGTTTCCAGAGTGACCAAGATGAAATATAAACATTTGTATTTGGTTAGATCAGTCCTCTTCCATTTTCCATAGCCAGTGCTGTCACTTCTTTGTTACTTCCTTTGTAACATTGGTGGCCTAACCTTTTGTTTAATATAGTTCTGTTTAATAACAGATTTCCCCACTAAGAGCTAATTGTTTATTCCCTGTATTAAATGCATCCACATTAGTCAGCACTGCTTAAATTATTGCAGTTGTTTAAAACCCATTAAGTGTCTTTTCACCCTGTGCAGCGTGCATGGACAGAAACCAGAACTTCCCAAGGCAAAGCAGACCACTCGGCTATAAATTTTAAAAATCCAGTCATGTGGCTGTTCAGTTTTTTTTGCATAGGAATGACCTAAATATTTGCCTCAGAAGGGCTAAAAGGTGCAGAAAGCTTGAACTGTCAAGACAAACGATGGTCCCTGTTACAGGAAGAAGTCTAATTCTCTAAGTTAATTGCTTCTTTATCTTTAGGATCACGTAGAAAGTTATCAGAAAAGAAATGACAGATGTGTCATTAAATGTGTCAGCTGCAGATCCACTGAGCCATAAGTCTTTCCTTCAGGGAGTTTCAAAAAATCTTTTTAATCACATCTTTAAATTACTTAAGAATTTAATGATTACGAACTTTTTTTCTGCTAAATGATTTTGCATTCCCAGGTCTGTTAGGTGTAATACCTGTATAGCATTGTGGAACGTGTCTGCTGTGTGTGTACGTACATTCTTTCTTAATTTGACCTGAAGCTCCTAAGGTATTTCATAGTGACTTGTTGGAAATAGCAGGTAAAAAGTGCATTCAGTTCTTCAGAAGTGTCAAGGAGAAGGAAGATTACTGACTGGCATATCTCTGTAGCTGTCTGATGCCCTAGCAAGATGGTTTACTTGAGCTTGAGATGGTTTACTGTGTCAGCTGTAGTAGCGTGGAGTATTGCACCCTGTGAGACAGTAAAAAACTAGAATTAGATTTCAGAACTAAAATACAGCTTTAAAAGAAGTTAGAAAAATTGTCTTACGTGTTTTATGGGCTGCTACCAGCATGTAGTGCACTCTACTAGTCAGTCACTGTAACATCTGACTTCTAAAAGCAGTTTGGTTTGTGTCAGCCTCTGTGACCTTTAATCTAGTAAGATGGATACAACTGCTGCTCAATAAAGCCCAGCTCTTTTTATTAAAATTGTACTGATGTTTGAAGAGGAAAGCAGGATAAAAATCCTCTCCCAGAGCAAGGGGTGCAGAGGAGCTGGCTCTGCTTTGGGTGTGGCACTTCTGCCAGAGCAGTGCTGGGAATTCCTCATGGGCATCTTCCTCTTGTTCTACACCCCGTGAGCTGGACACAGCCAAATCCATGGAATATGCTTGGTGCTGAGTTTAATTTAGCAGTTTATCCATGGTGGGTGATGGCAAAAACCATGCGTGCAGTTTTGATATTGCAGCCTTTGTTCCTGTAAATTCCGTGGTTTGCATTAGTTCTACTTTTGCTGAAATTCTTGTTCGCTTTTTCAGGCATTTAGTATTTGGTTTTCTTTGGAAAATGAATTTTTGGGGTTTTTTTTCCCCTCCATTTAGTTTTGTAGTACTGGAATAATTGAATCTAATGAGGCTTTTTGTTTGGTTTGGTTTTTAATTGTAATGCTCTGACACTGTACGTGGAAACCTAAAAATGTTTCATGCAGACCTAAGTCTTGAGACAATGATATGTCAAGGATTGCACCATCTCCTACTGTTATAAATTCAGTGGCAGGTAGCTAAGAGGAGAAAAATGCATTTCAGTTGCAGTTTTTTTATTGTTGGAGAGACTGCAAAAACTGTTTCTTGGCATGGTAAATCCCAGGAGGTCTTTGAGGGCAATGAGGCTGATTTGCTTCAAGCTCTTGTACCCCGGCCCCTGATCTGGCTATTGGCTATACACTCCTTGGTTGTCTTCAGGGTAGAACCAAAGTAAGGAAATCCTGGCTTCTGTGGATCTGCTGGTGCTTTCCCAAGTAAGATGATGTGCCCTGTGGGTTCAGCATCTGCATCTTTCCAGAAAATCAGAGTGATTTGTTTTCATTCCCAAATTCTCCATATTTCTCTGTGGTGGTGAATACTTTGCTATGCTTAGGCTTAATGTGGCAATGGTGTCTTCCTGTTCTCAGTGGAGTTTTCTGATTCAAGAGCTCTTTAAATAAGACTTAAGGAATGACACTCACCTGAGATCAAGTGGTCAAACTCTGAATACTTGGTAATGCTGTTTCTGGTTTTTCCCTTGACTTATAATGCAGAGATACCTTTGCTCTTGAGCATAAGGCTTCCCATCCAAAGAAAACTTCACAAATGCTTATGTCCACGCAGCCAGCCTGCAGTGAGATAATTTTTGGTTCACAGCCACGTGGTTAGCAAGCTCTTTTCTTCTGTCTACGTAGAAGTATAGCCTTTAGGAATGCAGGTGAGTATTTCCATGGGTATGATGAAATATGCATGTGATTCTGCACACTTTGAGTGTTGTCAGCATGACCTAAACTCGGCAGTGTTTGTGTCGATCCCTCTGGCCATGGAAACAGAAGCTTCTATCCTGCCAGTCCTTCTCTTTCCTTGGATTGTGAGCTCTCTTGGTGAGAGGCTCTTTTTGTTCAGCAAGCACCTCAATGATACAAACAATAACCGTGCAATACAGCTTCCTGCAGAGCTGCACAGACTCATCAGCAGCGTACGAGTGCCTGCTGCAAGATTTATTCTGGCCTTTTTCAGTGACAAGTTAGCCATCCACTTCCTGCTGCTAACAGAGCTGAGTAAAGCTTTCACAGCCAACAAATAAAAACCAAACTGCAGACAGATCTAGAAATCAAAGCCATTAACTGTAAAACACGGTACCAAAAGTCAGCCTTCCTCCTTCCCGCTCTTCAGTCACATCAAGGAGGCACAGTCTGGCGAGAAGAAAAAAAACCAGAGTGGAGGTGGGACTCCTAGTTTGTTCATTTCTTTGACGGTACAGCACCATGGGAAGTGGCCTTTCTTCTCCTGTTCAGTCCAGAAGGTCAGTGCAATGACATGACTGATTCTGGGTGAGCATGCTTACAAAACCAAGTAAAGGAGAAGCAGCTGGTTGCCAGTTTGTGTGGCCCCTCATGGAATAACAACTCCCTATCTATTTCCAGTTTCTTTTTCTGTGCACAGACCATAAAAACCTTACGACCAATTTTTAGAAGCAGTGACTCTTTAGGAGATTCCTTCTTTTACTTTGCAGTCCTGGAGATGAGTTAGTGTTGCTCCTTAAAATGTAGCTTCATATCTGAGGTAAGCAATAAATTAAATGTAAAACCACTTTATATTGCAGAAATTATATTGCAATCCATTTGAAAATAGAAACAGTGGGGAGGACAAATAAAGTCTGTGACTGTGCAGAGGAATGCTCCGCACATTCATTCCAATCCAGGTCAGTAAATCCACGCAACAAAGGCCCTCCAGAGGAGAGACAGGTCTGGTTTGGAAGCACTGGTTGCATTTTTGTGGAACTAATAAGTCACAGCTCTTCCTCAAGCTCCCATTTTACTTGCCTTTTAGGGTTAGCAATTCTGGGAATAAGCCAAGTGTCTCTTCTCCATTTTAAAGTGGACTTGGACTAAAGATACTTCAGAGTTGTCTTTGATAGAATGCCAATGGCACTCAAAAGGAGGCTGAAAATCAATTTTCCTTTTCTATAAAAAAATGTTATTTTATGCAGCAAGATGTTCCTCTTACCCCTTGTCCTTTTCCACTGCCGTTGTGAAAGGTAATAGAAATGTTGAAAATGGTAATCCTGAGAATATCCTAAAACAAGATAAATACTGAAATGTATCTCAGTTTGTGATGTAGACTGGTTTTAAATTCAGACTATGAAAAATATTTTTCATCAGTGAAGTACTTCATCTTACTGAGTGAGGAGGTTTCTAGATTGTGCTCAGTTCTGCACAACTTGATTAGAAATACTTGGAGAGTGCTTAGAGAAACCAGAATAGTCAAGAAACATCTGAGCAAAAAATGAAGAAATAAAGGCTAAAGAATTCAGTAAGTAACGATGACCAGAGCAGAAAGCAATAGGCTGCAGATGTCTGCAGGGTATAACCAGTGAGGATGGAGAAAAATATTTCATGTAAAGCACAGAGGTATTTAAGTGTAGGCTGAATAGCCAATAAAAGCAGCAGAATAGAGGCTGATATCCAAAATGCAGTAGAAGGATTATGTAAGTCTTTAAAAATTAGGTTTGGCAAAGAGTATGAAATATGCTATTGGAGAGAATATAATATTGGCAGGGGATTCGTATTAAGATCTGTTCTCAGTCTCGTACAGTAAATCAAATGCAGAGCTCAGTTGGATTCCTGTGTGTTGGTTTGAGGCTTTGCTGGCTGGGGTGTTTATCCAGGTACACCTAGTTTTGGTCATCTTGTATTTCAGAAATGCATGCACTCATGAAGACAGATGAGGAGTGTATTAACACTTCTAACAAAATCATCTCCCCCTTTTTCACTGAAGTCTTGGGTTTTTCTGCTCAGTTACATCCCTTAGACTTGAAACTATGCGAGAGCCAATGAAACTGTCAAAGTTCTTATTAACTTGAAATAAGTTTTTATGTGATTTCTGTGTTGGCTACATATAATCATGAAAGTATGGCTTGAGAAAAGAGATATATTTGTTATTCTGTGAAAACTTCCTCTTGGGATTTTTTTTGTAGTTTCTTTGATGCCAATGCTGATGTAGCTGGGGAATTTCATTCAACAACTTTAGAACTACTCATAAAGAGAAGGAAAAGCTATAAATTGTGACCCGTGGCTGGTGAGCAAGATGAACACTGAATTCTCAGCTGTATCTTACCTGGAGCTTTCAGAGTGAGAAAATGAAAATTTTTTGGTTAAAGATTGTGTTTTTTTTTCTGTCAGTAAAGCTGAAACATGGAAAAAGAGCTTTTGGTTTTCCTCAGCTCACCTGAATCATAGGGGCAGAGGTAGATAGCTATTTTTATTCAGACAAAGTATTAGAAGCAGAGGAATCTTTTTGCCTCTATTAGGAATAAAACCAACTAAGTGAAAAACAACAGCTAAGAAGCGTTTATGAATGAACTGTGACATCAGTGCATTTCCCAGCCTGTTGAATAATCTTTATTTAATATGCCAGTGATGTGGTAATTTTGTTGTGCTTCACTAAGCAGGGAGAGCAGCCAGTTTATTTTGGTTTTTGCCTAGATTGTAGGGTTTGAATCTTCGTTCATTTGCACTCTTTGTTCTCTAGTATGTAAAACTCAGCACAAATACTGTGCTGTAGTCTTACCTGGGGGAAAAAAAGTATCAGCTGAGAGGCAAAGAAACCCCAAGGTGTTGCTCTTTGCTTGGTGTCAGCATTTTAGACATAGCTTGTAGTCTCCAGTACGTCTTCCAAGATACCTGAATTGCAGCTTGTTATACCTTGGTCTGTGGAGTTGAGTTCTTCTGTAATGTGTAACAGATTTACATTGTAATTGTGGCCAGTGTTACTCTGTGGGGAAACAGTGTCGAAATTTAAATGTGTTGAATTCTGTGTGCATTTGAAAAATAGATACATTTTACTCATTCTTGAACTCTGGTCATTTAGGTAATGATATAGACCAGACTTTGAAATCTTGTTTATTTAAAATTGTGCTGAGCAGGAAGCACAGCCTGTAGGCCTTTTGGGGATAAGTGGGTCTTAGTTTGTCCAGGCTCAGGCTTTGAGGTCCAGAGAATATTGGCACTGAAGATAAAAGTAAGGCTGAGGTTTTTCCAGAAGGCTATATTCCCACTCTCTTGGATTTGATATATGTAACACTGACACCACATTTTTTTTACTTTCATTACCTAAAGAAATGGAGTTGTTTTGGTTTTTTTCATTTCCCAATCTGCCTCTGTCAGTCCAGGAATTAAATTAAAAGAGGGTAGATTTATACTGGACACGAGGAAGGAGAGATTTTTTACAGTGAGGGCGGTGAGGCACTGGCACAGGCTGTCCAGAGAAGCTGTGGTGACCCTACTCCTCAAAGAGTTCAAGGCCAGCTTGTACAGGAGCTGGTGTAGCGGGAGGTGTCCCTGCCCCTTGGCTGGGGGCTGGAATGAGGTTACTGATCCTTTCTTACCTGGGTGAGATGGGTGGGGCAGAGCGGGAAGGGAAGGACGTGCTTTGGAGAGGAGCTGCAGGCTATTGCCCCTTGGGAATCGCAGTTTTGGAATCAAATTTGTGGTAAAGCAGGTTTTACAGAGTGTCATCTTTTATACACAAGCCGTGGTGTGTGGGTGGGCCTGAGATTGCACCTCAGAGACATCGGTGCTTTGGGCAGAGTAACGTGGCCGCAGAATCACTTGTCAGAGCAGAGCTGGGACAGCAGTGCCTGCACACAGCTGAGCCCCGAGCTCTCTGCTCTCAGAGATCAGCCCTGCCCTTCCTGCAGAGCTGAGCCTGGCGGGTGTTCGCAGGCACACGCTGCCGGCAGCAGGGTGAGAGAGCCCCCTCAGGGATCGGGATGGGCTGCAGCCAGAGCTCGTGGACAGCCCGCCGTGTCCCGCAGCCACATCTGCCTGCAGCTGGAGCTGGCCCGGGAGGAAGCAATAAATAAGCAGCAAATGTGCTCTTGATAATGAATGTGGAGCTGGGAGCTCGGATCACAACCTCTTGTCCTTTGTGAGCTGGGTGACTATAAAATACATGTCCCGTTAGATGGAACAGCCATGCCACTGTTTGATCTGTGACAGAACACTGTGCACCCGCACAGACAGGATGTGAAGCTGTAGGAGTGTGGGTTGGCTAATGAGGGGTGCAGAGGTGTCAGCACAAATCAGTGAGCAACCCTTAGAATTTCTCTGCTGCTGGTGGGCTGCAATGGAGGCGAGCCAGATAAGCAGGCAGAGCAGAGTGGCCAGCAGTGCCTGGAACAGCATCTGAGGGATGGCCTGAAGTGCTCAGGGGTAAGGCAGCTCTGGGGCTGTGTGTGACTGCCAGAGTGCTTCCACTGGAACTAACAAACCCTCTCTGCTGACCATCACCACCTCACAAGGACTTAGCACACCAAGAGATTCTAAATGCATTTTAGAGACACTTTGGTTTAACTCCGAGTTCTGTTATACTCTGAGAACTCACCTCTTAATACTTGGTGTTACATAAGCAGGTCAAGCGTTAGGTAAAAATGCAGCCAGCAAGGTTTCTGTTGAATCCTATCTAACCAAAATCCAGGAGAAAATGGAGTGTTTTATTAGTACTGTTTCAACTGACATGGGATTTTTTTTTGACCTTTAATTAAAAGAAATTCAGGATTTTATTGCTGCTAACTGCAAAATAACGAGATCGTTTAGCTGTTTAGTAACAGTAACCTCTTTCATCTAAGTACAGTTTAATTAAGAGCTAATAAAGCAGAAGTTCAGACAGAACCCTGAAAACAGCATGCTAATTACTTTGCTTTATTAAATACTATTGGCACCAAGTATTTATAACCTTCAAGTTACCTTGCTGTAATTAGCTCACTTCTCATTAGCCGGTACCTCAGCCTTCAAGAAGTGAGAAGTTGGTGAAGAAAGTTAGAAGTATTTCTTAAATCTCTTGATTGTACAAATGGTTTACCTAGATGAAAGAGCCTAATTACTTGAAAATACGTAATTGCGCTTTCATCAAGACCATTATTGTATGTGATAAAAAAACAACTCTAAAGGAAGACCCAGTGACATTTAAAACAGTGTCCTGATGAAAAAACTTTTGCTTGAAATCATCGGAGCGATGTTTTCTAAAGTGGCTCTTTATATTTTAAGGATCCTTCACTGGACACATAAGTTTGGACACCTAAGATGAATTTTTTTCTTCTCTTGGACACTGAAAAAAATTAGGGGTCACATAACTGGGCTCCAGCCTGATACTTTTTGGACTCTTAGAGGGAAAATTGGGTGACCTGTTCTCGCCCAGCAAAATACTTTGCATAAAAAGCTAAAGGTTTCCTTTGTTTTTTCTCTTGCTCTCTGTAATGTCAGCTCTGCTAAGAGAATGCACAAAGACAAATTGAACTTTCTTGTCCTTTTGTCTGAAGGATAGATAAAATGGTCATTTCAGGTACACCCCTATACCCAAAGCGATTATTCTTTCTCCTGCATAGATTTAATGTTTGTGGTATTGGGTGTCAAATTGCTGATCCTGGAAATCCAGAAAGAAGTAGTAATTGAATTTTAAATGATGTTCCAAAGTGCATGATTTATCATGGAGGAATCGTTTTTCCTCAGCAGCAAACCAGTCCAATGAAATGCTAATTCCCAGGCACTCGGGCTGCACCTTCACTGAGGCTGCTGTTCCTGCTTGTGCTGCTGCTTCCCAAACCCCCCAGTTCTGCAGGAGGAGGAGGAGATGATGTGCAAGTACCTGAGCAGCAGCTTCTGCTGCAGCACTCCCAGAGCAGGAAAAGGCCAAGTGATGTCCCAAAAAGTGCAGAGTGAAAGGACATCGCATCAGTTACAGCTCGTTAAACCTCTCTACTCCAAGAACTCCGCTCAGAAAATGGCTTCAGTTCTGTTTCTTCCCTCTCTTGCAGAGGTTACAGAAGAAATACAATATGGAAGAATTAAAGTTACTTCTGGATAAGAGCTCCCATGGAGGGGCTTGCTCTGCTTAACTCGGGTGCTTTCACGTCACACTTTCTATTAACTTGTCCTTCCTTTTCAGTAGGTCCTTGCCTTTATTGAAGAGCCAACATGACATTAGAAATTTTACTCAAAAGCAAAATAATTCCTAATTCAATGGCTCCTTTGATCGTACTGTCAGACAGTAAAAGAGTTAAACAAGCAAGCGTTGAGAGATGAGATCTGCTTCCCCAAAAAAGGAGGAGAAAGGCTTTCTGGAAAATGATGAAGCTGCCCTTGCATTTGTTGCTGACATGAAAGCGTGTACTGATGTGAAGTGTAAGATGTTAATGCTGCAGCACTGTGAGGCTCTGTCTGTCTGCTTGCCAATTTAGTTGAAATGTACGTGATTACAAGTAGAATTAGCAGCATATTGAACTATTTCTCTTTTCAAGTGCCTGAGTTCTTTAGCAGTTTTTCAGCAGGAAAATAGCCATAAATATGTTGGCGTGACTGCACAAAGAAGGCTTCTTTCCTCTTTGGTGAGCCAGAGTTCAGCGAGGCAATCTTGATTTATTCCTTTGATCAATCAAGGCATTTCAGTCTGAATATTTGTGTTGATGCTGGAGAAATTACAACTGTCTGTTTGCTGGAGACAAGCTGACACTTGTAGCTTCTCTGTGGCAGACTCGAGAGTGAAATCACATTGATATATTTGAGGGCAGGAGGCAGGATGGCTTCCTGGCTATGGAAGTGGGAAGCAGGTTTGAAGACAGGAGTTTTCTCCTTGGCTTTTCAGCTGATTTACTTGCACAAAAACTTTTGGCAGCTCATGTCATCTGTCCATGCCTCTGTCCTGTTTGAGAGATGAGAAAATTCTGTTGTTGTCGGGATAACTTTTTTATATCACTTGAATCGTAACAGGGCCTTTTTCTGAGATTTTTATTTTTACTGTTAGTGAAAAAGGGGGTCTTTCATTGTGTATTAAAACACTTGCATTTGATTTCTGGCACTAGGAATTTCCTAAACCTAGTCTGTGAGCTTAGGAAAAGTTCAAAAGGACGTACTCTGTTGGAGCTGTGTACATGAAAGGGATTATGCAGCCAGGATTTATTTTCCTTATAGTACCTGCAGAAATACGGCATGTACTAAATAATTGTTTATAAACATATGAAGACTTGACTAGACGGTTTTAAAATGCAATCTTCAGTATTGGTGTATTTATGTAGCATCTCATACAGATACCCAGAGGAGCTGTTCATAAGCAATCATAAAATATCCAGAAAATACCAGCAGTTTACCTTCAGCTTATAAAACAGCATGTAGAAATGAAATTTCAGGCTTGTAGTCCCCCTACTTTTCTCTCTTTCTGTCTTTGTGATGGAAACTCACAGTAATAGGCCCTGCCATCTGCTGCTATATATTTTTCATGAGTTTTAACATTTTGTTTTTAGAACCTGAAAGATGAGTAAAATGTCAAGTCGCCCAGAAAATAATCATAGGCACGACAGCTCAAATGTTAGCTCGGCTTGTCTGTACCCAGAGTGGTTCACAGCAAGTCTGTGGCCTCCCTCTTCACAGGCAGAGCAGGTACACCCAGGAATTAGCTGATACATTCCCAGCACGAGGGGAAAAGGTGGGAACCACACTGGCAAATTTTATTCCCAGGGCAGAAGGGAACTCTGTGTAGCATTGTTACAGAAATGTCTTGGGCCTCTTGCCACCTTTCTCCCCCCTCCCTTTTAAAAGCCAGTTTGCCATTCTAGTTTTCCATCCTGCTGAGACCAGACTGGAGGTGACAAGCTGGGAAGGTGTTAGAAAGGTACAGGATAAAACTTTCAGCTCCAAAAAATGCTCACAGCTCTTAATGTGGAGGGAAAGAAGCGAGCAGCCCTTGGTGCCACCTCGCTGTCAGGCTGTGGTCAGGATCCCTTCCCCTCAACAATGTGTGTCCTTAGCACAGGAAGGGAATAGCTGGATTATTTGCCTCCTACCTTTTTAACCGTGCAGAGATAAAATTATTCCACTGAATAGGTTCTGAGCAGCTCAGGGTTGGTTTTCATGTAAATCCTGTGCAGATTTGCTGACTTTCATTAGAATAAGAAGCCTCCTCTGAGATCTTTGCACTCTCAGCCTGTGCAAAAGCCCTCGTTACAGCGTTGCAAGATTTTTCACTTAATATTCCGCTTCATAAGTCTGGAGCTTGTTTTCAATTATCTCCATTCTGTGCTTCATTTTGCTCATTGCTTTAGGATGTCTCTTGTTCACAGGGCAGTTTTCAGGCTTTACAGTGAAAGATGATCTTTACCAGGTGAGCCCTGGGAAAGACCTGAAGAAGAGCTCGTGTGCTCTAATCAGGTGGCTGTTGCCTCAGTCTGTAAAATGGGTCATATTTTAAGGGATTGTAAGTTGAGTCTGCTATGCCTGATACCTAAACTGGGCTGGATTTCCTAGTATTTTGTTGTCATCGGCATATAATTGTAGGCAAATCACTTACATAATGAAAATGTCCAGGGAAACTAATTAAAATTATTGCCTCATGTTTTTCAAGGCATTAAGTTGTCTTTGCATTTCGAGAGTAGGGCGCCTGCTAGACCTTTCAACCTGTGAGATTCTCCAGTCATTTTAATATTTTTTTGTGTAGTTAAATACATTCCCCATTCATAACACAGTTACTCTTCTCTGACAACAGTAATTTTTTCAACTGCTTTATTAAAATCATTGTGCTGTACTGTATGTTGACTTGAGAAACTTCTTGGTGAGCTTTGCTCATCTGTGTTGTTCTTGCTTTGCAAAGTTTGGAAAGCTGGGTTTTGTGTTCCACCTGAAAGGCTGAATGAGAGAACAGTAGGATGTGAGAGTCTGGGAGAGAACTTCTGAACGTAATATGTAAATCTGAGGAGTAACAAATCAAGAAGAGCATATTGAAACCAAAGAGGGAAGCTGTACCTGATGAGTAATGCTTCCCCCTTCTTCCTACGTGCTGTTTTTTTGTTTGTGCTGCTTTGGTGCAAGTACACAGATGCTGACAGTCAGTATGCTCACTGTCTGAGAAATGAGTCAGAATTTGGGGGAGCTGCAACCCAGTTCGTTGGTGTGGAATGGGGTTGATTTAGCTTCTTGCTGTCCCTCTGGGTTTTTCTTTTTGTGTTGCCCGTGATTTTGAAGCATGACTGAAATGCTGTGGATGTGCTTGAGCTGATGTAGAGAAACATAACTCTGACAATTGCTGTTCACCCTTGTGAGTGGAGCAGTGCTGGGGGGCACAGGAGATCTGAAATTCATTCCTGGCTGTGGCCCAGGTTTGCTGAGTGACCAGTGGAAGGTCTTTTCTCTGAGTGTGCCTTTGTTTCCCTGTCTCATGATTCAGGGAGTAACCCAGCATTTAATAGCTGGTCATCTTCATGAAGAAAATGATGGAATTGTCATGCAGTCTTTAATCTTTATGTGCTAATAAAAATATCTGTACTTCTGTCTTACATAAAGAGCTGTTTTTAAATAGCAAAACCAATTGAAAAGGCACATAACTGTAAAAATAGTTTTATTGTTATATTAAATTTCTGTGCCAGGTTGTGTTTTCTACAGGTATGTTTATATGCTGGTTTGGTTTTTTTCCAGGCCCTGCTTGATACACAGAATCTTTTGAGAGCCCAGATTACCAATTTTACTTTCAACCTGGGATTTTCAGGAAAATTCTATCACACAGGTAAGAATGAAACACTAAAATTACTTTCATATTGATAGTGTTCTGTGTAGTGTGAAGACAAGTAGGAATGATAGAGTCTTAGGGGCCTTAGTAAGTTGTGTTCCTGCATTAGTTGCTGGTGTGGAACAGATTAAATGCCTCCCCTCCTTTTATGACATTTTAGTTCCTTTCAGTCTGCTTATGAGTGATGAATTCCACCAGTCACATAAAATTTTATATTGATTTCATTGTGGGATCTGTTGAGCCACCACAGTCCATCCTTGTGATTGTTTCATCTCTACTGCAGAAATATAGCAATATGTATTATCCCTTAAAATAATTTTGGTTTAAAAGCACTATAGAAATAGTAGAGATAAAAGAGAGAGTATAAAATGGGATGTGGGCCAGCAAAGTGGTCCTGACTGTCCCATTTTGTCACCTGTGCCTCAGCAGGAAGTATTTTAACTGGTCACAGTTCATTATATCATTCTTACTGTTTCCAACATTTGTAAAAACATAATAAAAGTACAAACATTACTTCAGAAACATTTGGGGGTTTTATTTTGGTTTTGTTTTAAATTTCCTCTGCAGGGACTGAGGAGGAGGATGAGGGCGATGACCTGCTGCTGAGATCCGTGGATGAGTTCTGGTGGTTTCCCCACATGTGGAGCCACATGCAGCCACACCTCTTCCACAACGAGTCCTCCCTGGTGGAGCAGATGATTCTCAATAAAAAATTTGCCTTGGTGAGATATTTTTTGCATTTTTTATTTAGTTTAGGTACTCAGAAGCCATTATTCTGTTTAGGTTAGAAAAAAAAATCAAGTTTCTGAAAGAATAAATACTCCATTGAAAAGTATCAAATGACTTTGTGAAACCACTGGATGTTAGGGTTGTGTGCCACATTTTTAAAGATGCAAATCTGCAGTGAAACCCGATAGCATCTTATCTATTCCCTTTGGATCAGTTATGTAAACTTGTTTTGAAAAGCATTGCCTTTACTAATTATTTATTCAGAGCAAAGCTCTGAATCTAAATGTTTCAGTGCGAATATAAGAAAAAAATCAAAACAGGTTTTAGGTCTGAGGATATTGGAGAAACAGATCACAGTTAATTTCATACAATAAACCAAAACAGAATTGCCATACATAAAACATGTTATTTATCTTAAGGGGGGTCTGGTGTTAATATCTAATTGTATCAAAATATCTTGTTTGCTGAGCTACATCTGCTCTTCCAACAGGCTAATTTTACTTCTTCCTTTCCAAAATCCGCTGGTTGCTCTTTAGCTGGCAGGTGATGGCTTTGTTCCTGGAAGGAGCAGGGGCATTTGAAACACCAGAACAACAAATGTGCACTTAGTGGTCATGTGTCAGTGAGTGTAGGAGAACAGGATATGTCTGACCACCAGCCAGTTAAGGGTTGTATTTGAAAACTTGGCTTTTGAGCAAGACACGTGCTTTCTTTCTTTCAAAGATTTCACCAAGTTTGCTGTAAATTGTAGTTGTACTGAGTACAGGAGAGCTCTAATAATGTTTGCTTTTGAGAAAATACTGCAGTAGGTGTTAGATTGCTGAAAATCTAAAAATCTTGTGTCTAGAATTGCCCTTTTAATATGATTCTGTGTATTGGTGCAAGCTCCCCTGGAAACAAAAGGGGTCCTTGTAGTTCTGGTGTGACCTAAGGCATCCTCTGGGGTTGGTGTGCAGGATGGCATTGTTAAAGGATGTTACAAGGATAATGCATTTTCAACCCTGGTTTATGTAACTTCAGCAATTGCAATTTTCTTCACTACTTTCAGTGCTTTTAATGCTTACAGATACCTTCTATTTTTTTTTTCTTGTTTAAACATACAGACATGAAGCTACTCATCCTGCTTCATTTGCTCAAAGCATTTAAATGAATAACAGGGAGAAGTAGCCACTTTTTTGAAAGAGGCTGAAATTGCCAGTGCCTCATGCATTATCCACTCTGTGTGCATTGTGTGGGAGATGCTCAACTGGGGAATAACAGTCAATAAGGAATAATGGAGACACTAATTAATTGAAGGACGATAGGCCCTTTATTAGAGTGAAAGATTTAGATTATGTATTTGTTACTGCCTGTTGTGAAATTTGAAGGGAGAAGCCTTAAAAATCAGACTTTTGTTTATAGATAAATGAAGGAGATACAGTGGGATGTTAGAGAATGCAATTTCTTACATGTTCTGTGAAGATTTTCCTTTCTGATGTTTATGCATGCTTAAGGGCTGTGGGAAGGATAAAAGGAAGAAGAATGGGATTATCTGTGATGGAATTAAATAGTGTGAAGCAGCATAACTGATGGAGTATCCCGTTTATCTCCTCGTGCAGTACAACCAGGAGGGCAGATGTTACTCATTCCTGTTTGGCAGATTACACGTGGTGCCCTTTGTGTGCCATAAATTCCTAAAGGGAAACAAGAATTTCACCATTCTTTAAACATAGAGAACTCAGGATTCTCCACTGTAGTTGAACTAGGCATGTCCGTTACACACAATAAATGGTTTTACTAACATCACACACCAATTTTTCAAGAGATTTTCATGTTCTTTAGTAACTAGTTTATTCAAAGGAAGAGGTCCAGGTATCAGCCAACACTTTGCACACAAAGAATGATTAGGAAATATGGTGAAGGTGACAGTAGCAATTCAAGCCATATTAAAAACTAAGAATTCAAGGGCAGTCTTCCTAAATCATGGCAAAGTGATAGCTTGTGGACTGTTTGTTCCACTGATCACAGTATCAAGGAATATCTGCTGTGTACAGTTCCTTTGAAAAGTAACCTGAAGGAAAATGCATTGGATGTGAAGAGAATGTAATGGCACCAAGGTGAGTGTGCACACACGAGAAACCCAGGAGTTTTCAGAAACAGGAAATGTCCTACAGAAGGGTTTACAACATCTGCAGGCTGTTACAAGTGGTTCTTTCTTCCATTTCTAACGTGACACTAAAATAGTTAAGCTGGTTTTTGAAGATGGATTTGTGTTTTTGAATGGACAGTGGGGAAATGCAGTGACTCTGAAATTCTGCTCTCATCCGAGTAATTGTGAAGTGACATGTACTGGAAATTGTGGTTTTGTAATTATAGCTGCCAAATGCTGCTTGTTGGGTTGAGTGTGTGCCAATGATTTTCTCTCTGAAATCGGAGTTTATGAGCAAATCCCTTGCAAGAGTATGAAAGAGTGCAGCTTTCTGTTTAATGTAGATTGAAGAAACCAATGTCAAATGCATTTGTATCCTTCCTCCCTGCCTACTCATAAAAATATTTTCTAAAAAGACTCTTGTCTTCGAATCTTGTGTTTCATCTTCACCACGCTGCCCTCCTCTCCTTCCAGATCAGCATATTTTGATATTACTGTTATTTGCATTTCGGAACTGTTCTTGGACTTTGATAAACAAAGCATTTGAGAAATGCCAAAGCATCAGGTTTCTTACATTTTTGAGTGCAGCCATTGCTCTGTCATGTTTTAGGAACATGGTATTCCAACTGATTTGGGCTATGCAGTGGCTCCACACCACTCAGGAGTCTATCCAGTACACGTTCAACTTTATGATGCCTGGAAAAAGGTCTGGAACATCAGAGTTACCAGCACAGAAGAATACCCCCATCTGAAACCTGCAAGGTATAGACGAGGTTTCATCCACAAAAACATCATGGTGAGTTGTATTGCTGCCATTTCATGAACAATTTCTTTTTAAGTGGAAAAGCAGGATATCCTGAAAGTTCACGTTGCGAGAAGCACGTGTTGCTATGCGTAAGTAATGAGATATATTTGACAGTGTCTTGTTAATTAAAATCAGTCTGTTGCTGGTGATGTTTCTGCAGATGGAGGTGGCATCCAGGCACCCTGCTGACAGCAGTTAACTGTTCTAGTCCTGTGGTTAATGCTGATTCAGAGAGCCCAAGGAAAAAGTCAATTTTGCATCGTTTAACACGATATGCTGTGTTAGATTTCTGTCAGGTTTTAAATTTGCATGGTGCCATTAACTGCAAAAGAGCATTGCCAGGTTTTGCCACCTCAGACTCTAGATCTGGGTGGGTACATATTTTTGCCTTCCCTATGAACTGTGCATGGTTGCCCTTTTTTGGCTTCCTGCCATCCAGAAATGCGGGCTGGGCTTTGCAGCCTGGTTTAACCCAGAGCCTCAGGAAGGAAGACACCCCCCACACCACCTCCAGGCTACCAAAGTGCTTTCAAATCCCACTGCTTTCCTGAATTATGTAGCTCCCAGCACTGTCACTGACAGCCACGTTTGCCAAAGGAAGGGCTTGTACACAACTGACATGGAAGGCGTTGTGCTGTTGCCATCTGGGCACTGGGGTGGAGGCTATTTTGGGTTCACATCTCATCAGTATTAACTCAGAAGTGTTTCAGAACAGCTTTCCAAAATACTTGGTGGCTTGTTTCCAAGTAACTTTCTTCTGGAGCGTGTGGGAGAGCAGGGAATGGGGGCCCAGTGTTGCACCTCTGCTGCAGCAGGCCCTTCGAGGAGGTCAGGAGCCTTGGCACAACACTACCACTTAGAATTCTGGTATTGTTCTTGGGTTGCCATGGATACCACTTCCCTAAGCTAAGTAGTAATGTTTTAAAGTTTTGATCTATTTTTGGGTGAAGGAAACGAAACTGATCTCCAGAAATCTAGGAACAAAACTGACACCAATACAGGGTTGAGCTACAGTCTGTTCTCCTCAAAGCAATCCCTGTGTGTGAAATAATGGGTTTGTGGATCTGCTCAGGGAGCACAAAGCATTTGGGGAAGACAGATTGACTCAGAATCTCCAAAAATCCCTTCCATAAATATTTGTAAAAACACGTCATTTGAAGACACATAATGAGATTTAACACAAGGACACTGCAGCCAAAAATCTATTTCTAAAACCAGTGGTATAAAGCCACCCATTGAGGGAGTCTCAAGCTTTCAGTTCTCCAGGGCAAATGCATCAATATTTTACATCTGCTGGCTAATAGTAATGAACACACTCAGGAAGAACATTGTTGTGTGAGATTTGTCAGAGCACCTCCCATCCAGTACAGCTCCGTTCCCTGCTTCTGTGAAAAATTGTTCTCATATTTCCTCAGTGAAATCCAAAGCTTTTTTTTAAAACTTGAGCGAGTTTATAGCAGATGTACAAGTTCCATACGTTTTCTGATGACAGAGAGTTTACAATCCGTGATCACAGTATTTTCTACATCACAAAAAAAATATTGAGAAATAAAACTGCAAGAAATAAAGAGTAGCTACAAAACCACAGCCCGTGTCAAATAAGGCATTTGTATGCTTTAAAAGTTAATCTATCATAACAATCCCAGTTAAGCATTATACATGAACTTCCATACTCAGCTGTTGATTTTCCATAAGGAATAGACATAATTAAAGTACTCTCCCGTAAATTATTTTCTGAATTCAGGAGAAAATATTCTGAGTTTCTGATGAAAAACGTAACTGCATTTAGTAGTTTTTCATGTTCTAAAGATTTGTTCTTGGAGTGTTTTTAAAAATAATTTTGCTTGTACTATGTATTTCAGCTGGTCTTTAAAAAAAAAAACACAGTTGACTGAGAAGTAAATCTTTCTTATAAGGTGAGCATTATTGGCAAAATTCCCCATGTGCCAGAGTAGAGTTATTGGTGGTGGTGCCTAAGCCAGAAACCCAATTTGCCTTTCCACTTACAGTTTAAATTTGCAACAAAGCCATCATTCAGATAAAAGTGGAACTGATTGGTGTGATATAGGCTGATAATATTTTAGATTATCTTTCACATTATTTTAAAAATTCAGACTTCAAGTACTTTGATTTAGGATGAGGTGTTAAGGACAGAATGAGTTTGAGGAGGCTCTGGAATTGTAATTTGGTGATAGACATCAGTCTTCAATTTCAAACAAAATGTTATGAATTTTTGGATGTTATAATTTTAGTGATAATAATTCATCTAGATCAATATTGATTTCCAGCAAAGTTGAGAGGCCAAATATATCCAGCGATTATGTATGTTATTTCTGTGACGTGTGTCATCATTAAAAGTATAAACTCTTGATTTTTTTTTTAAAATTTTTTTTTTTTTTTCATAAATTCAGGTGCTTCCTAGGCAAACTTGTGGCTTATTCACCCACACCATTTTCTATAAAGAGTATCCTGGAGGTCCAAAGGAATTAGACAAAAGTATTCAAGGAGGAGAGTTGTTCTTCACAGTGGTTCTCAATCCAGTAAGTACAGTGGAATTTTGAAACATTTTTAAAAAATTAATTGAAGGAAAAGTCACTGAATGTTCCAGGGCTGATCAGCTGGGTCTCCCAAACAGTAATGGTTACTGACAGTGAGTTCTTTTGCTTTTTCAATTAATTAAATTAAGATCTAATATTGTAGATGTTCTGTTAGTTGTACAAAATAGTCTCCACATTTTTTGACAACTGTTTTGTTAGTAATGCAGCAGTGCCAGTCTGTCTTTGTTCCTTTTTGCATGAAATAAGATCCTGGAGATTTAATTTTTTGCAGGATATGAATGTAAAGAACTGCTATGAATATCTCAGGTAAAGTTCATTTCTCTGCTGTGCCAAAGTCGTGATGCAAAGTGTTGGGAGCACTTACTGAGGTGAGAAGGCTGCAAGCAAGGAATGCTTGGGCTCCAACCAGTTTTGAGAAATTTGAGAAGTGAGAGTTGATCTCTCGTAACAACTTCAAAGCAGAGATCCAAGTAAAAGAACCACAAAGCTCAAAGGAAAGATCTGAGTAAATAAACCTCATCTGCTTAACCTTTCATGTATCTTTAATGGGAGATAAACGAGAAATGAGCCACTGAAACTACAGAACACTGACAGAAGAGAGCAGTGTAGTACTTCAGAATGGGTTTAAGTCAGCTGCCTTCACAAGGGAGGCAGCTTAAAACCTTTTAGACGGGGTTTTAGATGAGGTTTTCATTTGGGGTCCAAATCAAACACATAAATAAAATTCTTCTGTTTTATGGCACTGTAGTCCCTGGGAACACCGAAGGCAACAAAACATATTTCCACTCAAATCTTTTGGAATAACAGCCTAAATATTTTGTGCCCTTTTTTTAATCTTCTGCAATGTAATGCAGTCCAAAGGAAAACTATTTCTGAAAGCTACTTCAGCATTTTCTATGCAGGTGTATTTCTCAAGCCTCAGATTCTTTCAGGCTGTAGGTTAGGCTCTTTGAGAGCCGTTATTGTGTTTTGTTCCCCTTTTTCCTGTTCACACAGTGGAATTAGGAAATAAAAGTTTTACTTCCTTTGCACACATGTGGTTTCCCTTCTAGAGGGTGGCAGTGGTTGCAGTGCTGGCTTTGGTGTGTATCATTCCAGGCACAGCATAGAAAGAGTTGTAGAATGGTTTTTAGGGTGGAAAGGACCTTCAAGAGCATCTGCTTCCAACCCCAGGTTAACAGATGAGACCTGGAAAATTCATTCAGTGGGGAGGATATTGGCATCATTGCAGTCCTTTGGCAATATGTGGGTTTTGGCCAGAAGTTACCGAGCAAATCAGGTGAGCAAATTAGAGGGAGGCACAGAACAGTATTTTGAGTCAGGACAAAATATATTCCACATTGAAATACAGCCACAACATCCAAAAACTATTTTATAACAGCAAAATTTAATGTAGGGAAACAGCAAAATTTAATGAGTGCTTGAGACATAAGCCTTTTAAATTAAAAGAATGAAGAGAATGGAGGGGAGGACAGGCAGTGAAACATCCATGATTTTTGATATTCATCATGGAGGTTTGATCACCTCTGCCTGACATCCTGGAATGTGAGCAATGTCTTTTACACATTACAGTTAGGTGTTTGGTTCATGCATTGCTGTGTAGACTGTGTGATCACCTACTTCTGAAAGTTATGATCTCCCCAAGACAATACAAGCTAAAAGAACAGAAGTTAAATGCAGTGTTTTCTAAATATGACTGTAAATGAATATTAGGCCAAAATCTACCCAAGATTCCTTCTAAGGAGTGCCTTTGAAAAGACAATGCATCTGGTTTCTAAGCATCTGCCTATAAACAGTTCCTAAAGTTCTAAGCATTAGCCTGGCACACAGTCAGTTTAAAGACTGAGGTTTATATATTTTTGGGGTTTAGGTCTTGCATGTATTTATGTCATACTTTGCAAATCAGAGTTGGGCAAAAAATTTGGACTTTAAAATGAAGACTAAGTCGTTTGGGAGTCTGTCTAATGATGGAGTGGCATTTTGGATTTCATAAGCTTTCTTGTGTTTTCTTTAAAATTGCTGGGATTTCTTTATACGAAACACCCAGCTTTAAAAGGATGCAGAAGCTCCATTATGAGACATTTTCAAAATGTTATTTTTCACTGATACAAAACTAAGAAGAGAAAACACTACCTATGAATCATTACAATGTCAGCTAAACAATATTCTCAGTAATGAGTACATAAATAGTTAGTTTCCAAACCTGGAAAATGTGAGTGTGAATTAAATGTTAATCCTAACAAATTTCTTCATTATATTGAATTTGGAAACGAATATCATTTTTGAAGTGTAAGTTACCAGGCTGACACTTCAGGAACTGAGTACCCTGCTCTGAAATAAGTGCCCCTAAGAATGAAGCCCGTAATTTCTCAGTGGTTTGGCTGTGCACTGTGCTCCATCAACCACCATGTGCAGGATGAACCACAAAAAGCCACAGGCCCGTGTGTGCAGCTGTGAGTTCTCGCCATGAGAACCAGCGGGATGGCCCCGTTCCCAGAGCCCTGTACAAGCAGAGGTTCTGCAGGTAGGGAAAGGCTCAGGAAATCCTGCTCTGCAGATGCTTTCTGTAACTGGGAGCCAGCAGCTGGCTGGCTGGAGTAGCAGATCTCACGGCTGGCAGGTTGTGTTCCTGTGTTTGCACTGGTACCCTGCACTGGTGCCTGGGATGTGATCCTCGCCACTGTTCCTGTAAGGCAGCCCAAATTCTGAGGAGCCACCAAGCTGCAAAAGAGCCCAAGCACTAGGAGAACACTGTTACCCATTCTTCAAGTGGTATTTTGTATGTCTGTCTCCTGTTAAGGATCTTGCTGACTGCAGCGGCCCTCGGGCAAGATCGTTCTGTATCAGGATCTTGCACAAAATGTTTCACAGGAAAAGAAAAAGCAAGCTTCAGCAGCCTTTGTTATTGGTATACTGGCATTATTTCTCCCACATTAGCAGTTGAATAATTGACTTACAGGGAGGTTGAGGGACTTGCACTGATTTAGCCAGCAAATTATGGAAAACATGCATTGTAGGAGTGTGTAGTGATGAGTATCTTATCCAGTCAGGCACATCTCTGGTTTGTCTCACATTGTTACTGCTTTTCATAACACTGTACTGACTTTAAAACATTTTAGCAAGTATTTTTCCTGATAAACTTGTTAGAATCTTCAGTGGTTTCAGATTCATCTCTCTCTGCAATATCCAAGTAAAATTCTTGGATTAGTAAAACATTCTGTGGAGTGTTTCTTTGAACAAAATTGTATCAGATTCCTAAATCTGTCCTTTGAAGGAAGTGAGCCATTAGGTTTTGAGCTGTGTAAAATGAAGAGGTCAGTACAGACACTGCCATCAACTGTATCATTGCTCCTCAGATCCTTTGAACAGTAGGAGATACAGATTGGAGCTTTTCTGTCCAATGAGATGAATGTTTAAGGGTAACCAACAGCTCATGAAATGTTTCTATACCTTTTCTGCCCCTAAGAAAAGCAAACAGAATGCAGGGATTGCATTGCGTGCACTCACATGTGCTTCCTTGCAAAGCACTGTGTGTCTGCGGATGGAAGGAAAAGGGAAAATGCCCTGTGGAGAGGAACTTGGTGAAAGCCTTCAAATGGTTGACAGCCCAACAATGAAACTAATGTGTAGCCAGCTGTGTGCTCTTGACATGGTTACAGCAGTGCTGATTAAGAGGAAAGGCTGTTAATGCTTTAGGCACTTTGATTGATCTTAAAATAATTGTAATCTTTGTGTGCGTTCAGTTCTAAGTATTATTTTCTTCTAATTTTTACCTCTCCCCAGTTGCAGTGAGTAGAGCTGTTATTAAGCTAATTGACTTGCAGCAAGGGAGAAATTATCTCCTTTAGCACTGAAAATGAGAGGATTTGTATGAGCATCAGCAGAACCTGCTGTATCTTAATGTGACCCTGAACTGGCACTACAGAAGAAAATCAAAATCAAAGACATTCAGACTCAGATCTTCCCTTTCTGTACGTCTTGCTTGGCACAAACTCTTATTTAACTGTACTGAGTGTGAGAAGCAGGGAAAGATGGTTCAGTTTGACAGGCTTGCTCCACTTCATGGGTGAGAAAAGCAGCAGTTTCATCTCTTTCCTGTCCTCTCGTGCCCATAACTCCAGCAAGGGGGGGAAATCAGTTTGACCAAGCACTTTGGCTGACTGCAGAGCACAAGTATTCTTTGCCTTCCTATCTGTTCTTCAAGACACACCCACAAAAGGCAGACAGAGTCTGGTATTTTGTGGGTGGAATAGGAAAAAGAAAAAACCAAAAAAGAATTCCTAAGTGAACAGGCACTGTGGAGGGGCTGTGGGACAGACAGGAATAGCTGTCTCTTTGGATTTGATTCCTTGTAACAGTGGGCGGGAAATGCATTGAAACTGTGGCAGTCAGAAATCTTTGCTCCTCTACGATCCTTACAATTCTTGAATGGAAAGCTTTGTGCCAGTGGTTTAGAGTGAAGCAAGTGTTTTGAACAGTACCACCACTACTGAGTCTCAAAGGGAACAAGCAGCAGCAGAAAATCAACTTGAGGTTCCTGACTGTCAGACCAACAATTCAGAATTTCATCAAATACACAATTTTGTTTGAGCTCGTAACTCCTCCCTGGCCCCATTGTGTTTATGGTGGAGACACCACTATGTAAATGGAATTCCCCTTGTTGGCACTCTGTTTGGACAGGTCTGTGGCAGCTGTGAAAGCAGCAGGACGACTCAGGGCTAGAAAGGGAGCTGCAAGCTGGAGTCTCTCTGGTGGAATTGAACACAGCTTTTCTGCATGCATTCAGGTCTGAAAGGACTGTCTTTCAGCTGTTAAAAACACATATTCAATACAGACTCTGCTCTGATTTGTTATTCCATCACTTTGGTAGTGTAATAGAGCAAAACCTGCTGTTACTGAGTTTCTGAATACCTGAAACAAAACTGTTCAGAGTAACTTGGAAACAATAGCAGAACTGCAAACAGAGTGTGCACAAAGCCAAATTAATTGGAATATAGGTGTTGTGAGAGTTGGATGTACTCTTGTGGCCTGTAAACATGTGCTCAGTAGCTAAAATACCAGCAGTATTCCAAATCGGTAACGCATCTGCTGCTAGTGCCTAGCTGAGACCACAGAATTAATTGTCAATCATCATTTAACTTCATTTTGAAAGGTTGTGCATAACTTCATTGAGTTGGGAGGCCTCAGTGCTGCCTGGTAATGTTGCACAGATGGGAGGGCGACATAGTGCCTGTGACTAAAGTACCTTGATGACTGCTTTATTAGGAGGAATTTATTCAAGTTGGAATGGCCTGCAATAGATCTATATATGGTAAAAATAATTAGTGCTCAGTATGTAGTAAGTGTTCATTACCTGGTTTTTCTTATACCAACGCTTTTAGTTCTAGATTTGAAATGCCAAAATAATTCAACTCTTCAAGATCATCGATGTCCTGCAAGTCTCAGACTTCCTCCATTTCTCTTGCTGCCACAGTTGATGTCTGAAAAAAGGATCTTCTTTCTAC
This sequence comes from Bombycilla garrulus, assembly GCA_013400315.1. NCBI lineage: Eukaryota > Metazoa > Chordata > Aves > Passeriformes > Bombycillidae > Bombycilla > Bombycilla garrulus. Next base: position 707,463 of record VXBU01015236.1, on the reverse strand, counting down.
TCTGGGGTCTGATCCTGGCAGCTTAAACAGAGACCCCTTGACTCCAGGGGAAGAAGCCAGGAGCCCTAGGAAGGGCTAGTCACTCTTGGGAATGGTAATATCATTCCTTCAGGAGGCAGGCACCTCTGTTTTGTCAGGAAATAGCAGCTGTTACCAAGACTCCAGACGCTTTCTTTGTAGTGTCCTTGTTGTATAATTTCAATAGGTGCAGCATCCTAATAACCTTGATTTCGTAGCAATCAGTATATTTTGAAAGTTAACATCCATCACTAGAAATTGGGTAACTTGTTGCATTGTTTCATTCTGTGTAAGTTGTTTGTCAGGCACCTCTCTGTTCTTGATGCATAAATTAGATCATGCTGGTTCATCTTTTCCTGAGACATGATTTAATAGCAGCAGCTCCTTCTCTGTCTCACCTCGGGTTTGTTGACCTAGAAGCTATTGCCTCTAATTGGGAAATGTTGTAGTAAGGAAATATACAGCATAGAGTGAGCAGTCAAAAAGGTAAAAGCTCTTTCTCCTGAGTGTTTATTCTCATTTCTGCCATACCAGTCAGAATCCCAGATAAAATCAGGGGAAGGAGAGCGAGCATTACTAAACCTCTGTCCTTTCACTCTGGGGAGGGAGAAAATGCTGAGGAGAAGCTGGAAGGAGAAGGCAGAGCACAGGGGAGAGCACCTTCGCAGCTCTGATCTGAAAATGTGTGAGAGCAGGAAAGGAGCTTCTGCCCAGAGGCCAGATTTACTCCCAAACCATCATTTTAAAAATTGTCTGCATTCCATTTCAGTTCCCTCGTGAAGGATATTAAATCCCGTGGAGAGTGTGCATTGAAGTGCAACCAAGATGATGGTTTGTTTATGAGGAACAGCTAAAAAAATGTGATCCTTCTGCACCAAAATAAAGAAAATGCTGAGATGCCTGAAAGAAATTATTTGAGGAGAGTGCTGGAAATAATAAAATCAAATAAGCTCTTTTTATCTGAAAGTGAGGTTAAAATGCTTGTTAGAGTAAATATAAATCCATTCACAACTGCTTTCCTATTGAAGGAGGAATAAAGAAATATGTGAAGCTCTGTTTGTATTTTACAGCATTTCCCAGAGGTGGAAGATTATTGAACAAATAGTGTTATTTACTAGGTCTAGCCCTGGGACATGGCCACAAAGGATTCCTTTTAGAGCTCCTTCATTGGTGGTTCCAAGGGAGTAAATCTTCAGAAGCATAGCATGTTATTAACTGCAGAGAAAGAATAATGATTCTTGTTAATTAGAACTTGTTTGAATGACTCAGGATGTGATATGATAGAGCAAATCAAAGCATCATAAACCCAATATGGAGGGGAAAAAATCATCATTATGTTTTGTCCTGGTGTGAAATGGCACCACCTGCAGATGGAGGGGCATTGATGTGTGTTCCCATCCTTCTGCACAGGGAAGTGGGGACTGATCCACCATCCTGCTCAGCTAATCTGAGAGATTTATGATGCCATCTAGGAGAAGATTTTTCTGCAATGTAAAGTCATGTATTAGGTCATGTATTCGGTTGGCTAAGTATGGATTTCATTACAAAACTCAGCCATTTAAGTTTTCAACCAGCATTTGATCATCTTTGTGTTGTAAATAATTAACCATAAAGTATTTGACTTAAAAATTTTGACTAAAATGAGATCTTGGGTCTCTGGTAATTTTTCCCCTTCACTGACACAGTTTTATATGCTGGAAATTATTTATGATGATATGTCCAGTCAATTTCTCAGCCTGTACTGACAGTCTTAAAATTATAGTGATATTCTCCTCAGGGAAAGAATAATTATATTTTCCCTGAACTAGCAATCTTTTCAACTTTTCTTGCTTTTTCTTTCATGGCAGTGCAGTAGCTGTTGGCAGGTGAGGAGCTGCCAGGAGGTGAATTGACATGAAAAATGTCAGAGGTCAGCCCACATGTAAGAAAGAAAAGGGGCTGTCAGGAAAGCAAGTTAACCTTTTTTATGAAAACCTGCTGATTGTGACTTTAGCGAGAACAACGTAGTCCTAGGGCTGCTCTGTTCCTGCTTTGAGAACTGAAATAAAAAGGGAAACTTGAAAAGGTTATATATTTGGTGCCTGAAGGGAAGGGGTTTTCAATCTCAGTCCTACCCACAAAGAAAGATCGTCTCCTAGTGATTTAGCTGTGTGTATCTTCTGACTTTACTGTAAATACCAGCTTTTCATTCTTTTCTTTTTCTTTCTTTAAGCTGAGGACTGGAATTCCTTGACAAAAGATTAACTTCAGTTCCTGAACTAATTTCAGAATTATGACCATGATAAGCTTTTCTTTTTTTAAAGTGGCTTACATCAGGTCTTACTTTAAATAGAAATTGCTCATTCATGGCATTAGCAGATTTATTTATAAAAAGAGTCATGTTTCTAATTTTTTTGATGGAAATAAGTCTGGAGAGTTTATCTTGGGGGAGTTTTACTTTAAAAAGAACTTCAAGAAAGAAATCTCTGGTGGAGAGGCGAGGGTTTGCAGATTTCAGTGTAAGAGCAGACTGTTCATCAGTGAAAAATTACCTTGGAAAGGAATCACTGTAGAAAACAGAAAATTCTGTCTGCAGCCCTTCCTCAGTCCCTGAGAGCCCAGCCTTGCAGTCTGTGTGTTCCTGCTCTGTTTAGATGTACCCAAAAATGCCCTTCCTGCGAGAAATCTTGACAGGAGCATTGCTTCCCCTGGGAGCACTTGGAGCAAGGGCGGGAGCAGGAGGGTCTGTCTGGGTATCACCTTCGTAGTGAGATACTGGGAGAGTGAAATACCAGCAGCCTTCAAACTTTTAGTGCTGTTTGTTTGGGAATATTTTATGCACAGTTATTGAAAGTACTCAGGTTCAGGTTTTGGTTGTTGTTTTTTTTTGGTCTGTTTTGTGTGTCAGGCCAGCGTTGCAGAATACTTGTGTAGAAGAGATGAACTATTTACTCTATAAAACTTGACCTGCAGCCATGAGATTAAAGTCACAGCAATAGAGCTTAGCTGCTTCCCTACTCTGTGGCTTCTTTACTCTTCCATGAAAACAGGAATTATGTTTTTAACGTCACAATTGTAAAAAGTAAAGCACTGGGCATTGTTTTTGCTGTATCCTGTGAAGTGAATGCACAAAGGTGCTGTCAGTGTTGCCCAACCCCAGGGATCTCACAGAGCTCCTGGGACCAAGCTGCTCCAGCGTTTTCCTCATTGATTGCCTCGAGCTGCCTTGAGCAGCAGGATGTGATTCAGTGAGGGGCCAGGGTGGTAAGGGCTGTGGGAATGTGATCCAAGGCAGTGAAATGGAAATGAGACGAGCGTTACCTGGGGCTGCGCTGCCATCTAGTGAGAAAGGACTCGAGGTGTGCTCTTCATTTTGTCTCCCACAGATCAGCATCTTCATGACACACTTGTCCAATTATGGGAACGACCGCCTGGGCTTGTACACCTTTGTGAATCTGGCCAACTTCGTTCATACCTGGACAAACCTGAAACTGCAAACCCTTCCCCCGGTCCAGCTGGCTCACAAGTATTTTGAGCTGTTCCCTGAGCAGAAGGACCCTCTCTGGCAGGTGAAGGCTGAGCAAGAGATCAGAACAAAATTGTCTTGGTGGTTATTTTTTTTTTTTAATTCTTTGTTTCAGTTTCTTGTAGAGAAAAGAAGTTACATTTTTAAGGTTGTTCCATTAAACAGCCAACTGAAGCTTCAGGATGTGATTGGGTTCCCTGTCGCTTGTAAAAGGCCATGAAATTAATATGCTTTAATGTGTAATTGAAATGATCTTTAATTTGTTTTATTTGTGACTTTACTTGCCTTTAAAAATGTGGACAAAGGCAGGCAAGTTCATGTTGTGTTATTTCTCTTCTCCTTTTGGAGCTAACAGGAATAAAACATTTGACAGGCAGACTTATATACATCTCCTGGCAGTTAAAGAAATGAGTTTTTCTCCAGGTGTGTAAGGAGAAGAGAGTATCCAAAAAGAGAAAATAGCATTAAGACCATGGATACCCTAATTAGCAAGTGGAATAGACAAGATAGATCAGAAGTTATTCACAGTAGGCTGGGAGCTGCCCAAGGAAGAAGTTGGCCAAGAAGCTGTAGATACATGATTCCTGACAGTGATAATATTAATCCAAATAAAATCTTGTTAAGGTGGCTTGGTAGAAATACTCTAAGGAGCAAACTTTACTAGATCAAACAAGAAAATGTATTTTGGCTTGCTTACTCAAATGTTTTCCAGCCTTGGATATTGAATTGCCAACGTAGGGTCTGAGATTGCAAATTTGTACTTAAATATGCATCTTGAAATTCACGCTGGTTTTGAATAAAACATGGAACTGGAGGGGGAAATGTCAAGGATTTTGCAGAATACTAAGAGAGAATCGTTTTAAACATGGAAATTAGCCTGTAGCCAAATTACTCGAAAAATTATAATTGCTAAGAAAAGACAGTTTTAAGCTGCAGTGACTAAGACATACTGTATGTGGTGTATTTTGTCCATAATTGATGTGATTTTGAATACAGGTATCTATTCTTAAGCCTCAGAGGGGTACATGGAGATAATTCTGTTAATCTCAGTGCAGCATTGCCAAACAGCAATGTCAAAAATCTTTTGTGAGTAGCATCTCCAGAACAAAGATTAAAGATTAATGTTAGGTACTGATTTGAATTGGAAGACCAGAATATGTATTTGTGAATAGAAAGCCTTAAATCATAATTAACTTAATTTTAAAATGCAGCATTTGTAGTGTGGTAGTTGATACACGAGTGGGGCAACATATATATGTGTAGGATATATTTCTTCTAGATCCTTCTCTTTAAAAAAAATTCCAGACACTTAAGAGAATAAGGTTCTGATCTAGTTACATTGGAAATACTATTCTCAATCACTGGAGTAGTTCTGGAATACATTGGTTTTCAGTCATAAGGAAAAATAATAATTTCTGGTTAGAATATTTGTACATGGGTGAAAGATAGGTAATTTATATATAAGGGTAATTTAAGAACCTTTTCAAATGCGATTGCCAGTGAAATTCTGAGTTTTCCTCTCTGTTTCAGAACCCCTGTGATGACAAACGGCACAGAGATATCTGGTCTAAGGAAAAAACCTGTGATCGGTTACCAAAATTCTTGGTTGTAGGACCCCAGAAAACTGGTGAGATTTTCTTTAATTCCAAAAAAATAGGCTGTGTGTGAGTTCAAATAAGTAAAACAATTAATCACTGTTGACTCAGTTTGCTGTGTAGAGATCTTGATCACCCAAGAGCATGTTTTTATTTCCAGACACCATGTAAATACAGCTTAATAACATAAGTTAAACAGCAGCCAGTACACATTGAAAATGCAGGGTTCAGGTGTGTGTCAGGTTTTTTGGGGCTTTATGTCAAAATGAGAAAACTTTGATAAAGAGGTGAACAAGTCAGACAAGCTCGTGTCAAAGTGGAAGAAGGAAATGACAAGACAGAGACATTTTTCAGAGGGGTTGGATTCTGAATTGCAAGTTCTTGTCTTGCACATGTCTTGTTTATAGAATCTTGTTATTTCTTGGCATTTTTTTCAAGTCAAGAAGTTCCTAATGGACAGTTTTAATTACAAGATTGCAGTAGTTTATAAATTGACTCAATGGTTATTTTTCTTCTCTGTAATCAGAAAATTGCTTGTAAGCTTCCTTTCATCTTCACCAACCCCCAACAGCTACTGAACACAAGTTTTTAAAATTATTTTTGTGCCAGTCTCATGTACGTAAATCATTATTTTTTAAAACATGGCTATTTTAAGTAGGAAAACCAGATTTCAACACTGGCACTCCAGTGTCTGTATTAACTATTTACAGTTCTTTAGGTGTCCTAATTCTAAAAGCACAGAAAGCACAAGATCTTAGGTGACATAAATCACCATCCCCTCAGTGAAATGAAATGGAATAAAAGTGATTTAGTCGCATCTGCAACTATGATTCCCACAAAAATGTGTGTGTGTGTGTATTTTTATTCTAAATCTTGGACTTTTATCCTATTTGCAGGTACTACAGCCTTGTATTTGTTCCTGATCATGCATCCTTCCATCATTAGTAACTCCCCCAGCCCAAAAACCTTTGAGGAGGTACAGTTCTTTAATAGAAATAACTACCACAGGGGGATTGATTGGTAAGATGGGTTATTAGTATAAATATAAAAGTTTATATATTGTGAAAAATAGAAAAATGACATTACTGTTGGTAATGGTAACTGTGCATATATAAAGTGAGATAAGAAATAACCTTCAGTATCCTTCTGAAATAAGAAATAAATGCAAGTGAATAATGATCTTACTACAGAAGATCTTAAATGCACTAACTTTTGTGAGGCTTTCTTGTAAATATCCAGATACGAATATGTGCAGAACAGTAATAAAATATGTATTTCTCATTACACATGCCTTTAAAAGTGGGACAGTAATGCTTGTTAGTTGGGTATATGGACACAAAAGTTATGTTCCTGCTGGAAATCTTACTGGAAAAAGAAAGATACTACCAGGAAGAGACATTTCTTCCTTTAAATAGAATATAGCAGCAGCAATAATGTAAATAATAAAAATTGGGGCAGAGAAAGCCTCTCAAAATGTTCTTTAAAGGTCAGGTGATTAGGAGAACGTGTCTGTGTGGGTCAGTAAGTGGTGCTGAGAAAAAGCCTGTGTCCCTGCTGCCACATTCACTGTGGCTCCCTGGGAGTCACCAGGCACAGCTGCATCTGAAGGTCACTCCTGATTCCTGTTTTCCCAAAATGCTGCACTGTAAAGCACTGCAGCATGAAAGCTGGTGACACGTAGTAGCTGGGGAGCACCAGTGAAGGATTATTGATTTCTTGTCTCGTTTCTTTATTTTGCCCCCAGTTTAAGGGAGAATGCTTTTATTGCCTTTGCCTTTGTATTCATCCATAAAATTACCAGGGTGCACGCTGTTCTGTGGCCTCAGTGCAGACACATCAGATCCCATTTGTTTGCACACCACTCGTTTTCCCCGAGTTGTAATTGCTGCAGCACATTGTCCCTGGGCAGGGTGGTGAGTCGGCCACTTGTGCCCATGGAGAGGTGCTGGGTGAATGGCTGAAGTGGAAATGGTGATGGGTGAATGACTGGCAGTGGGAAAAGGTGCTGGGTGAATGACTGGAATGCCTGCAGTGGGAAATGGTGCTGGGTGAATGACTGCAGTGGAAATGGTGCTGTGTGAATGACTGCAGTGGAAATGGTGCTGGGTGAATGACTGCAGTGGAAATGGTGCTGGGTGAATGAAT
>VXBU01015236.1:652441-699786 GCA_013400315.1 Bombycilla garrulus | reverse complement strand
AAATGGTGTTGGGTGAATGGCTGCAGTGGAAGTGGTGCTGGGTGAATGCCTGCAGTGGAAATGGTGCTGGGTGAATGCCTGAAGTGGAAATGGTGCTGGGTGAATGACTGGCAGTGGGAAATGGTGCTGGGTGAATGACTGCAGTGGGAAATGGTGCTGAGGCACTTGCAGGCAGTGAGGAGGATGTGCAGGTGAGGCACAGCAGCTCCACGCTGATGGAGCTGCTGAAGTACAGCAAGCTTGTTCTTCCTCAAAACCTATGTTTTCATGTTGCTGGAAAACTGCTGTGCTGCTTCTCTCTTTGCTCCTGCCTTTTCCACTTCCCTGAGGTGCAGGTACAGTTTGGCTGCCACACACAGATCAGATTATCTTCCTCTTAACATGGCACTGGTGCCTAAAGCTCACAGTGCTCAGCCTGAATAAACCAGGCACATTCCTGTGACAGTTTCTCAGCACAGCACCCACTCTGTGCCCCACCAGCGCTGCCAGGTTCCCACAGCTCAGTCTCAGATCCTCAGAACTCTCTGTTGGTGTAGTTGCCTTTCCAGACAGATCTCTCAGAGCACCTATCCTGACAGTCTGTTTCAATGCTGGCTTGTAATGAGCTTGCCACTTTGTAATTAGATACAAGTGCTCTCCTCATTAGTCCATTAATTGGCTGGGATTCCTGCAAGAACCACAAATAACAATCAGTTCAATTCTGTTTACTGTTGTGGAGATAGGGCTTTATCCCTGAGCTGACTCTCAGTCTTTGTCCAAACTTGGAGCTTTTGTCCCTGCTTTGGAGCAGGGCCAACTACAGAAGCAGAAGAGAGTTCTTTTAGCCCTCAGAACCTCAGTATTGCAATTTTGAAGGTGGTCTAGATGTAAATTGAGGGCTTCCAATAGACATGGCAGAACAGTAAGATGAGAATTGATCTTGCTGTTGTTGAAATGGAGGAGTCTAAACAGACCAGTCCTGCTTTTCTTTATGTGAGCTTTGTCACAGGTTTCTTGGACAAGTTTCTCTAAAGCCTTCTCAGCTTTGCCCTTACTGAATTTAATAATAGTCTCAGAAATGAAAGACTGAGCAAGACTTCTGCAGTGTGTGCAGCAGAAACGCTGACCCTAAACTGTGAAACCTCTTGGTATTACACCTGTTCTAATCTCTTTCCATTTTTCACTGATAGCACATCAACCTCTATTTTTTTTTAATTTTCTGTTACCTAAAGAACAAATTTACTTTTTTTTAATCCAAAATTCAGTGAAGTGCCATGTTTTATGTTAAAGATTTGTGGTCCTCATTGCCCTGTATTTATTATTTTGCTTCCAGGATGTCAGTACAGCAGGATAATACTGCTCCACGTGATCTAGAGCAGATTTGTCCCTAGTGCCTGTTGGCTCTCTCAAAGCTGGCCTTCTCCTTTCCTGGTAAAGCATTCTGAGCCCACACACTCAGGCCAAGTCATTAGCTTCTAATAATTTTCTGAGTAGAAATGGGTACAGCTTCATCATTCTCATCAAATGAGCCCTAATACTTCTGGAGAATAAAAGTCCATTGACTTCAGTGGTTACAATTTCAAAGCCAACAAGAAGATGTCATTTGTATTGGAAGTAACTCTCTTGTATGAAGAGAGCAAAGTCTAAGCTCTGGAGGAAATCTCGGTCCTTAAGCATGGTCTTCAGAAGAGGCTGTTTAAATAACATTGATTTTCTCAACACAGGTTAACTGAAAAGTCAAGAGGGCCAGAATTTCCTATTTATTGTTTTCCCCAGCAATAACAAGAAGTGGTCTGAGGGCCAGGGATGGAGAAGTTCTTATATGACAAAGCAACTGCAGGAATTTAACTACAACTTCATAACAGATGAGGAGAGCTCACGAAAAACCCTGAAACAACTACAACCCAATTTTCCCAAAAATGTGACTCACAATAAAACAAGTGAATTCTGTCACTACGCAGAAACCTTTTACCTGATGAAGCTGTGGGGGATTGTTTCAGTGCATCTTCCTCATATTAACAGCCTCCTGTTCTTCTCAGTAAAAGCAATTCTGATGCTAAGTAGCTTTTTCTTACAGTATTGCACTTCAATTGGTGTCAGCAAAAGGCCAGATTTGGAAAACTCAATTTCTACTTTAGACTTAGCAGTTTGTTCTGACTGAAAAGTGAGAACTTGTGAATTTTAAAACACATAAACACTGTAACGTTTTTATCCAGTTAAAAAAAAAAAAAATAGCTGCAATGTCTAGTAACGTGTAGTGAGAAGCAGGCTAGTACCATGTAAAAGATGATCAAAGATACAGTGTAAACTTTGGTTTGCTTTCTTTTTTTTGTAGTTAGGCTTTTATTTTAAATGAATATTCTAGAATAAAGTATGCTTAGCAGATTTATCAGCCTTTGTGTGATTTTTAAGTAGTTCTGAGAATGATGTTGCTTTCCCAGGTACATGGATTTTTTTCCCACTCCTTCTAATGTCACTACTGACTTCCTCTTTGAGAAAAGTGCCAACTATTTCCATTCTGAGGAAGCTCCCAAGAGAGCTGCTTCCCTCCTCCCCAAGGCCAAGATCATCACCATCCTCATCGACCCGTCCGACCGCGCGTACTCCTGGTACCAGGTACGCACTTGGGAGAGCATGGGCTGGCACCAGGCCAGGTTTCCATCCTGAATCCTCTCAGGATATATCCATGTAGTCAGTGACCATCTGTGATCACCCATGGGCTGAGATAGCTGTCCTATTTTAAGGGTTAAAATACCAGTAACCACTTTCTCAAGTTATCTATAATGCAGGAATGTAAAAATGATTACCTAATTAATGTATGTAATCAGCACATCCAGAAATTAGTATATAGACACAGTTATCTAGTTCTGCTCAAAATATAGTATAGGCTAAGAAATTTTCATCAGTAAGAGCAAGCAGTTTTGCCTTGTTTGCCCAGCTTTTGTGGTTTGTGACGTTCCAGCAACGTTACTTCTTTTACAGCATCAGCGATCCCACGAAGACCCCGCAGCTCTGAAATTCAGCTTCTATCAGGTGATCACAGCTGGCCCTCGAGCCCCTTCTGAGCTCAGAGCTCTCCAGAAGAGATGCCTGGCTCCTGGATGGTATGCTACCCACATTGAGAGATGGCTCACTTACTTCCCACCTTACCAGGTGAGTAACACTCTTGACATCCTCATCATGCGTATGTATGTATGTACATGGTCCTGAAAGTTTACCTTTGTAAAAGCCTTGCCAACTGACTGCTGATCTTGGGGATATCCTACCAATCACTCCCCTCCTTCTGGCCCCACGTAAGGTCAGGCCTCAAAAGATATGCACATCCTAAGCCCTGAACATCACGTGGTAACAGCAGAGCAGGCAGACGGTATCACATGATCGGTATCTCCTGGGGAGATTTATTTCTGGAGTGGAATTTTGTGACATTGGCAGCGTGTCTGGCACTGCTCCCCACCCAACAGTTAGAGGGAGGTTGGCTGCAATCCCAACCTTCTGTTTATCCAGGACTCTTGTAGCTGAGACAAGTTGGCTGGAGTCTGCACCTTCTGTTTTCCCAGAGTGTGCCAAGGAAACTCCGATGCATCTAGCGGCTGTTATTCTCTCTTTTCAGCCAGCCTTGTACCTCCCTCCAGGAGACACACAATGCTGTAATATCCTGACTCTCATATGAAATTCTCCTCATTATGTTTCCATTAGCTTTTTTCCACAAGTAACCCGTGAATATTGAATAATACGTATTGTCATGCAGATTTTTGCCAGATTTTACGTCCCACAGTGATAGTGAAGAATCAGCCTTGATTATGTTTTATCTGGAAAAGTAGTAGCCATTAATATAATTTTTTTCTTGGCTGGACAAGTCTCTGTCAATTTCCTGACAGTATTTCTTAGCTTTCTAGATCCTCCATTGCTATTTCGCTGTTGTCACAACAGCTTTCAATGCAATATAATTTCAGATTTAATTAAGATGCTATTTACCCTGCTCCCAGGTCACTAATGATGGTGACAATTTAGACTGGGCCCATTATTGTTTCCTGGGGCAGTACTCTCCATATGATGATGACAGAAGTAGAAGTTTCTGTTGCAAGCCTGAAATAATGAATTTCAAATTAAACCTCCGTTTATTTTCTCTGTTGTAGTTGCTAATTATTGATGGACAGCAGCTGAGAACTGACCCGTCTACCGTAATGGATGAAGTACAGAAGTTTCTGGGAGTCTCTCCTCATTATAATTACTCTGAAGCCCTAACGTGAGTTAATTAGTTCATCATTTTCACATGTTCCTACATTCCTAAAATACCAGCTAGTCTGTAAGTCAGCTCACTGCAGAATAAAGCCCTTCATAGTTCTTGGAGCTGTGGGTAGGCTGAAGTGTTCAAAACACAATTCGGGGTTAAATTTTCTGTGAATCATTCACTGAGCCACTTGGCCATTATGGAGGTAGAGCTCTGACAAAGTGCTGCTTTGTGAGAATTGCATATGAGTTCTGAATGGATAAAAATTAGTTTTACTTCCATAAGTGGAACATGGAATGCTGATATGCAGAAACAGAAAGTGAAAATAGAATTAATTTCTCTTTGGTTTTGGCATTAGCTTAAAAACAGATTCAGTTATATCAGTCAGGAACGTAACATCCACTCCTTTGGATTCTGACTCCTAGACTCGGTTAGACACAAGTTTTACACGACACAATGTTTGTTTCAGGTTTGATTCACATAAAGGATTCTGGTGTCAGCTCTTGGAGGAAGGAAAAACCAAGTGTCTTGGAAAGAGCAAAGGCAGAAAATACCCTCCTATGGATTCTGAGGTAAACCATGATGTTCTTGGCATTGTACAGGGATTCAGTTGGCACATATGGGACATGACACAAGCGAAGTCATGAGAAGGGGCAGAAGACACAATTAAGTAGGTGTTAATTATTTGGCTACCTTTCCCTACAAAGGAAATGTTTAAGATGTCTGTGGGCTGCATAGACGTTCAGTTCTTTATTTCAAATGTGAAGATTAAGTCATTAAAAAACAACAGCAACAAAAACCCCCCACAAATTCTAAAACTTAGCACCCCTTAGAAACCAAACCTCTTGCTCCTGAATTCCTGTCCCCTTTGCCTTATGGACTTAAGCAGCAGAAGTTCCCCAGTGCAGGTTTCTTCTCAGTCATGATCAGGTAGGTATATTGGTGTGGTCCCTTGTCTTTGAGACTACTCAGACTGTAACAAGTAATGCAGGCACTCGTATAATGCAGTTTTAAGAAAGGTTAAGTTCTGTTTATGAATTTTATAAATACCTTCCCCATGCAAATGGGAGACTTCAGTCAGATCAAGTGCTGCAGCCTGTACCCAGAGCAGTTCAGTCTTCTATTCTAGCTCTTTTATGTTGATTCTGTCTTGCATTGCCATTTCATTTAGCCTGCCTGAAATGCAAATAAAAACTTACAGTTTGAACAGCAGTAAGAATTAATGCCAGTTATAAGCTGGGATTTTTTCTCACAGTACTTAAATTACAAATAACTCACATCAGTAGAGTCATACTGATACAAAACCGTTGGGTGAGAAGGATTTTGGTCAGAGATAAAACTGTGTGCAAACTCCTCTTTATCAACTCTCAATACTTCTGAAAATGGGAGTTTCTAACCGATACAAGTCTGCATACAAAGATATTTTAGAAGCTGTTCTTTCAGTCACACTGCAATAGAAGTATCTCCATCACCTTCAGTGTGATTCTAAATGTACGAGACTAAGAGTAGAATCAAATTTTGCTTTGACTTTGGTGTTCATTTTGGACAACCTTTGTTTCCCTTGAAATTACCTTTCAGAGTTCACTTCCTTGCATGCAGTAGGCAGCATAAAACAACATAAATTGCATAAAGGAAGTGAAGTTTTCACACAGATCAAACCAACTTTGAAACCTCAAATTCATAGCAACTGCAGTACAGCATTTTATTAAATAAAAACCTCTCCTTTTGTATCCATCAGTGCAGGGCCTTTCTGTCAAGCTACTACAGAGATCACAATGTGGAACTGTCAAAACTCCTCCACAAACTGGGACAACCCCTGCCATCATGGCTGAGACAGGAGCTACAGAAAGTGAGATAGCATTGGAAAATAACTTTTTGAAATCTCCTTCCACACTTCAGTTGTCATACCTGACCCTTCCAGCAGCTACCAGAATGTCTTGTAAGATATACCTCTTCAAAAAAGTGTAAAGGATAGAAATTATTTCCATATGCTGGCATGTGGATTGTAAAAATACGTGTGTTCCTTAGAGCTCTGGTGGGCCAAATCTTTCTCATAAACATTTCTGGGCCTGTGGACTTGTGGACTACTGTGCACATATGTGGAAGTTATTTACAACTGGTATAAGTGTCAGAGATACATGACTTGTCCAATTTCATGGTAAATATTCACATTTTTATATATCAGTTCTAAAGTATTGTGTCTCATGTAGGTTTTGTAGCCCTTTGTTGGACCACTGGCAGTTTTACTTAGGATTTGATTATTGTGTTGCATAGGATAAGATTAACTTAACGTAGCACAAAGTGGCCAGAGTACTTCTGCCTTTGGAATCAGCTTGCTAATGCTCAAAGTGTGTGCAGACACAGGGGAGCAGTACAGTCACCACGTGTCATTTAGCTGTGCATGGTAGCAAATGCACCCAGCAACATCTGCAATCCACAGGTGTAGAAGGAAAGCCACGAGCAAGCCAAACAGAACCTGTGATTACATCCAGTAACAACAAACCCTTAGGGTGTGGGAAGGGCTTTTGTCTGTAGTTAATATGTCTGATTTTGTACTGTCTGAGATGTGCTTTATCTGAGCAGAAATTTGATTGGGTATGTGAAGCACACGAGTTGTGGTATTAGACTTAAATAATTGTGACTCAAACTGGAGCAGGGCAAGGAAGAGGCTTTCACTCCTGGTTCTGTGAGCAGCCAGATCCAAACGCTGCACTCTGGGCTTACATTGCTCTGAGTCAGGAGTGACTCCACTGAAATGAATTAAAAACTCCTAAAAAGCAGAAACAGATCCTTACCTTTATTGCCTTAATTTGCACCACTATTTTTCCCTTAATTTATTTGCTGTTAACCTGTTCTTCCCCCCTCCAACCTCATCAAAATTGTAGCATCTTTCTGCAACCTTCAAGTGACATCAGCTGTAAAAATTTTCCAGATGAAAATACCAGTTCTGTTTCCAGATACATTAAATGTGTTTGGTATTAAATATTAGGAATAAGCCTTAGAGGGGACAGAAAGAAACACGGTGTGTAGTCATGGTAGAAAATTGCACTCGAATCATGGGAAAACACAAATATCCATCCTTGCAGGCAGATGTTTGTGATAGTTCTCAACAATGCATCTCTCAGTGCATCAGTTTAGGCACGAGATAAAGTCTAATCAATAGTGCTTAGAAGTTGAGGAAGATCATTGGAAACTTCAGCAAAGTGTGGCCTTGATGTTTCTCGCTGAACTTTGGCTCTGAGTGTTTCTAAATGCATGAAGGGTTAGTGAAAACAAAAAAGAACTACAGTACAAAATGCAAGGCTTTTACAGGAGCTCAGTAATGTTTTCATAATCTGTTTCAGGGTGAATACTTAAAAACATGCATCAGATGGTGGAAATCTTCCTATGTCTCAGTGCTGTTTTATGATATTCATGTAATCATGCAATTTAACTTGCAAGGTAACAGAATGGAAACCAGTCTGTTAGTCCCTAAATACAAAACAGATGTTGAGATCCTTACTGTACCTCTAACTGGTAATCTTTATTATTTATTGATTTTGTCTATGTAATATGTGGTTTTGATAGGCCTGTAAAGAAAAAAAATCTAGACAATTTTGCTGTATATAATCATATTCTTTACACAGCACATTTTTGCTAAGGGAATATGCATGATTAAGGATGAGGACCTACTAGAGTAGACATTTTTTAAGATGAACATTTCTATTATTTATTATAATGAGAATTTCATTTCACTTTAAATATTCAGTCATATGGATTTGTCTCAAAAGCTGACTTGTCTTAAAGTACTTCTTATCTGATAAAAGAAACACTCTGGATTCTGAACATCTGTAAAAGCAAATATTCTGCATGCTATGGACAGCTAGTGCATCCTGCAAGCATCCATATAGATTTGTTACAGCTAAATTGAATAACTGGAGAAAATACCTGGGGTTTTCATCCTGTCATGATTGATTTTACTCTTGATACAACCTGGTGTAACATCAGTCAAATGTTTTAAAAATGCAGGGATTGAACAAGGCTCCTGTTGTGCATTGCTGCCTCAGTTACTCCACGTTTTTCAGTGAAACACTGTTATAAAATAGAGGAAAATGGGAAAAACCTTGGGCACTGTCAAGTGCCTGATGTTTTCAGGGTGAGAAAACAGACTGAGTGCCTCCTACATGCAGGAAGAATGGCCTTCAGCCACATTCCTAGTTCATTCTTTGTTTGGAAGAATTCCCTCTCTGTCTTCTTGCCATGGGAAAGCAAGGCCCTGACAGATTGAGAATGAGTGGGGAGTCAAGGACAGAGTGGTGACATTGGTCACATTGTCCCCTGGGGAATTTTACAGCCCATCTGTGGTCACCACCAGGCACTGGGACAATAAATCCTCCACGTGCATGGCCATGGGTGGATTATTAGTTGTTTGTAAAAGGATGGTATGAAGCCATGGGGGGGTTATTCCAGAACTGTTCTATTGAAATGTGTTCTTACATTTAACAGGGGCCTTTAAAAAGCAGTTTTAACATGCAGCCAGCTTGGTGAAGGAGGAGGAGGCTGAGTACAGCATGCAGACAGCAGCTGGGTGTGTGTCAGGGGATGCACACGAGTACAGCTGAGTAACCAAGTCATTCCACAAAGTTACCTGACTAAATGTGACCTCTTCTATTCACAGCTTACCTGCAATCAGTGCTGGGTTTCCAGAAGTACGCTGTCAGTATTAATATTCTTAAAAAAAACAGATTTGTTACAAAAAATCTGTTTGCTAGTCCAAGTCAGATGTTTCGTAGTGGCTGGTGACACAGCCATGTTTTTTGTTTCCCTGGTAGGTAATAACTGCACAAGTGATTTCTTTAACAACTGCTTGATTTTGTGAGTTTCGTCTTCATTTTCATAAACGTGATTCAGAAATTTGCTTTCTGCGGACATCAGTGCCAATAAATAACAATGTGTGGTTCTGAGCAGATATTGACCGTTTGGGGGTGTAAACACAGAGCAGCCTGATCTGAAATCACCTAATCATTTGAGCTAACATTCCTGAGAATACTGTGACATTTTCCCAGTTCTATTTGTGCAGGAAGAATGAGTTTGAATGATTTGCAGACTATCTTGTACAGAATACCCTTTTTCATTGCTTAAAAATGTGACACTTCCTCAGGAAGAAATTAAATAGATATTTCAATGTTTATAGATGTAATACTCTTGTCATTCACATTGAATGAAAATTGCTGGAAACATTTTTCTCAGAGTTTTTTTTAAATAAAAAATAGATATTATTCTCATAGTGGCATGGTATTTGAAGTGCAACAATAAACTCTGATAAGAAAATGTAGTGCTGTGTGGAAGTGACTTTCATGTTCACAGAAGTTGTCCTTTTCCAGGTTGGTTGGCAGCTATTGCAGCTTGATGCTGAGCAGCACAGGAGCAGCATGAAATGTTTTCATAAATGAAAAATACTGCTTACTCTTGCTGTGAGTGAATATTGCTGCTTTATGCAGCTGCTTGTTTTACTGCTTTTGCTTCCTGCTTACTTTTTATTTCTTGTGCCAGCACTTCTTAATGCGCTGGAGAAACATCTCCGGAGTTTGCTATTTTTAAGATAACAAGAAAAATTTATTCAAATCATTTGCCTTGGGGATTCAATAGTTGTGCCAATGAATCAGCCTACACAGTCATGAGAAAAGCTTTCTTTGGAGAAACCTCTAAAAGACTGTATGAATGTCCAAAGGAAAATTCACTGTTATCAACAAATTCAGAACAGAATGCAAAATCGTACTTATCTGGCTGGGCAAAAGCCGCTTAGGAGCGTGGGAGATAGGAAACCTACATTAACAAAATGCTGCATTCATTACAGAGAAATGATGCACAACTTAAAATTCAGAAGTCTAAGCTTCTTGTATAATACCCATAATAACTCTCTCTTAAAAAAAAAGTGAAGTAGTAAAAGGTAGTAAAAAAAGGGGGAAAGAGCTTTGCTACAAATAATAATAGCTTCTTGGCCTATGTCTTTGATTTATCTACTTTCATATAATGTTTCTTTTCAGTTCTTCCAGTCCACAAATTCCTAGAGCTCAAAGAAACTTTTTTTTTCCCTCTCTTGACAACATGGATGGAGAAAGCACAGCAGGCACAAAGGGCAAATCCCAAGAGCAGGAAAGTGATCAACAGCTGAAAGCAAGGGCCAGGCGAACCTGAGTGGAGGAGGAATTCAGACACAGTAAGGGTGATCATCTGAAAACACACCTTGAGCCTGAGTCTTCCCTGGACTGAGGATGACTAATAATAGTTCAATAAGCTGCTGTGGCGTGAAAGTTATAGTAATTAGGGGAGGTTTAGGCTTGACATTAGGAAGCATTTCTTCATGAGAAGGTGTTCAGACACTGGAACATGTGGGTGAGTGTTTAAAAGCCATTTGGAAAATGCCTCTAACAACCGGCTTTAACTTCTGGACAGCCCTGAGGTGGTCGGGCATTTGGATTGATGATCCTTGTAGGTGCCTCCCAGCTGGATTATATTGGTCTGTCCTGTTCTAACTCCAAATTAAGGTGTGGACATTTGCCCAGTGTGCAGTTGCTTACATGGACTTGAAAGGGAAAATAACCTGTGTTCACCCAGAGGAATGACTTCATTTTTCTAGCACATCTTTCACGACCTCTGATTTTTATTTTAGTCCATGGCTTTTCCGTGGTTTTCAAATAAGTGTATTTCAAATAAGCAGTATTATTGTGGCATTGAAGGCGCATGACGCGACCAAGCATACACACACGTGTATCTACACAGGCAAAGCAGCACGGCTCTCTCAATCAGCTGAAGCTCTCAGCTTTGTTTTGGAGAATGCATTAACCCGTTTCCCCGCGGAGATGCTACTCGGTATTTCCTGGAAGGAGCAGCAATCTAAAGGGGACCGGGATCGATCCCGTTCCCCCTGTGGCCGAGCTCAGGGCGCTCCGCCCAGCGCCCGCAGCCCCGCCCTCACCCCGGGCTTCCGGCTGTGCGCGCTTCCCGCCGCCGGCGCGTGCGAGAGGGGCGCGTGCGGATGGGGCTGCGCGCGGGCGGGCGGAGCGGCCGTTGGATCTGAGGGAAGGGAGCGGGCGGAGCGGCCGTTGGATCGGAGGGAAGGGAGGGCGCGGCCGTTGGATCTGAGGGAAAGGAGCGCGCGGAGCGGCCGTTGGATCTGAGGGAAAGGAGCGCGCGGAGCGGCCGTTGGATCTGAGGGAAAGGAGCGCGCGGCCGTTGGATCTGAGGGAAGGGAGCGCGCGGCCGTTGGATCTGAGGGAAAGGAGCGCGCGGCCGTTGGCGCTGAGGGAAGTGCGGGGTGAGGGTGAAGGTGAAGTGGCGGCGGTGGCGTTTGCGGATCGGGCACCTTCTCCTCCACAGCGGCAGAGGAGCGGAGCGTAACACGCAAAAGGTATGCTCCGTGAAGGGGTGGACTGCGTGACAGGGAGGACGGGGGGGAGCCGGGCGCTGCCCGCGTGGGGCCGAGGCCCACGTGAGGAAGGGGAAAATGGCGGCCGCCACGTGGTGCCGTGTTGGTGAGGGGGTGTGGGGAAGCAGAGATCCATGACTCCATGGGAGCTGCCGCCTGTGGCTGACTCCCTTCCTAGGCATGGAAGAGCAGAGCCTTGCTAATTGGCAAAACTTTTACCCTCTTGTGGGTATGAGTCGTTGACTGTGGCAAGTAACAAGCTGAGCCTGCCGTGGGGTTAGCCGTCTCCCCCCTTTTTGGGTATTTTTCTGTTGACTAGTATTTCAGGTTTCTCCCTTTTTTTTTTTCTTTCTCCAGTAAGCTATTATAGCCTAGTTTTTAAACTTTTTTATTTATTTTTAATTCCACAGGAGCGCAGAAGCTGAAGGTATGGAGATGTAGTTGTTCAAGATCCTCTTCCCAAAAAGTATGTCTGGCTGTGCCTAATAAGCTCTTCAGAGGTGAGGTTTGGGGCAGGAATAATACCGATTTGATAATCTGTATTACCGATTACTCTGCTGGCTTGTCCTTTGAAATCAAGATATTGGCTTGGTGTTTTATTTTAAGGCATACTTCATTTTGATATGTTTTTGGGACAGAAGAGTACAATCAAGTGCATTAATGTGACTGGGAGGAATTGGGTTTGGATGTAGAGGCATTAGAAAACATAATTCCCTATTCCTAGCATAAAAAACCCACTTTGCCTGTCCAAGTAGAAGCAGCTGAATGCACAGATTTCTCGGGGATATCCTATGCAAGGAGAGTGTCTTTTTCAATAAGCATGTGAGTACTAGGAGAAATCTGCAGCTGCAGGAGCAAGGGAGATTGGAAGTTAATACCAACAGCTTTGTTTCAGGGCAGCTTTACAACTCCTGGGAGAGCGTCTTATTGTTTAGTGATGATTGCTGTCTTTTTTGTGTTTCCAGTAGCCATAATAAACTGCCTCAAACTTGTTTTTACAGGGAAAAACCCTCTTGAAAGAAGGTGGGGCTAAGTTCCACATGTGAATTCCAGGAGTAACTGTGTCTAAATCTGTTAGTTTTCACTTAGGGTAGGGTGGATGTGTTTAATTGTCTGGAATTGATGCCTTTTGGCAGCAGTAATATTTCTACTTGTCAAGCAGAGTGAGCAAAAGCTAATTTCAGGCTAGGTCTTAAACTCGAGTTTCAAACAAAGGTAAAATTTGGAGCTTTCATGAGAGCTTCTGCTGTCTATCTGATCTTGATGAAGAGGGGATGAAACCCAGCTTACTGTGCCTAAAATTAGCCTTGACTGCTATACAGACAAACACAGTTAGGATCTCATTATGTGCTGCTTCTCTCTTTGAGCTGTCACTGAGGAGCCTTAAGCTATTACAGTAACAGTTTTGGTAGTTGAGTGGCTGTACTGCACCTTCAGGCATGGCTCCTCTGCTCTCAGAGCATGTTAAAAAGGTTGTTGCAGTGAGTGGACCTGTGCTGCAGGAGCTGCATGTAAGTTTTTGAAGTCTGGAAAATGGATGTGGAAACTACAGCCGTAATTTTGGTGTCTGTGTGAATGTAAAGCAGTTGAATGTATGAATACGTCAATAAAGAGACTTGACTGGCTGCAAGTGTGGTTTCTTTCTTGGAAATCTGCTGGTAACTACACATTTATCAGGATCACTTACACATGCCAGGTCCACCTGTTGGGGGGACAGAGCTTTTGGGCAGAATCTGTGGTTTCAGGTGGCTGATGCATTGTCTGGAACCACTCCAGAAGTGCTACGGCTTGAGTCGGAGGTAAGTGCTGCCAGGCAGAAACGGCAACAGGGATCTGGTGGCTGGTGAATCGTTTCTTCCTCAGACAAGATATTTTAGGTAAGAGTAAATGTACTGTCTTAGTGAATATCAGCTGTGCTAGTGCAGTCTCTTATGGATAATAATATTTTTTTGCAAATAGTTTGAAACTGAAAGAGTAAAGGGAAAAGGGAGGGTCTGAAAGTACTGGGAAACAAAATCCGTGAAGCCGGAACTGAGATGATCAGCATGCGGTGTAATTGCTGCTGAGTGTTTGGCAGCTGAGGCTGAGTTTCCTGCTTAAAATGAGTGGAGCAGAACTGTGGGCTCAAATTGCAGCGTGGAGGATCTGAGGAAATGAATGCTGATAGTTGTGTTGGTGGGGAGATTAGAGAGCTGTCATTGGAAACTAAATTATTTTTTTTAAGCATACGGCTTTTCTGCCCAAGCAGAAGTGCAGTTAAATTGAATGTGTTTTCTTGTGTGGTGCTGTAACAAGTGATAGCACACCTGTTTAACTGGTGGTGTGTGATTACTCTCTTAGCCCTATCCTATGGCTTACTGCTCTGCATTCCAAGGTGGTGGCTGCCCAGCCTTTAGCCAACAATCAGGAATGTTCCTGATTGTACTGTGAGTTCCCTTTCCTCCAAAACACTGCACCTCTGTAGTAACCTCAGCACTTCTAGACATTACCACATCTTTTCTACAAGGGCAGTTACTTGCTTATCTTAGATGGGCAAGTGCCATGCAGACTGGCCCTTTTATTTTATGAAGTTTGGGTTTGAGATAAGCTGCATTAAGGAGGCTTTCTGTGTCAGTTGCAGTGATGTTTCTGTTTTGTATAGTTCCTGGGAAATAAAACTGGGAAGTTCAGGAGGGCTGCATCTAACTAAATCTTCATGGTACAGAAGAACCTAGAGAGATGACATTTCTTTAGGATGGTCATCTTGTCTGATAACCAGTGCCAAGTGTTTTCATTGTTTGTGCCACCATTAACACAGTTATTAAACAGCTTTAAAAATGTAGAATGAACTTACAGCAACCTAACTGGTCTGAATGGGAACGAGACAAACTTTTCTCTCTGAGAAAATAGCCCTACATTTATATGCTATGAGGAAGATGTTTTCAAGAGCCCCCTTTCTCAGGTAAAGCCCATGTGATGTTTTGCAGCAACTGCTTGTACATCCACGGTATTAACGTTCAGAAACTCATCAGTGTGGCAGATTTTATTGTATACATGTACACCATCAAGCTCACTGAACAAAAATGAGAATGGCATGAGATGGAGACAATTTCATTTTATGATAAAAACTGAAGAGGCATGCTCAGCATGGAAACATTAGTGCAACATTTTAAAATCTAACAAAGCATTCTATTAAAGAGCAAAAATAACAAAGTACTGTACTAGATCTAAACATTTACTACATTTAGTATGCAGGCCTAGTTCCCCCTCCCCCTCAAAGTATCCTATTTCTGTGGTACAGCTATTAAAAGATGGTTATTTCCCCTGTATACAGTGCATATACTGCACTATAACCTATTCACCAGTCTCAATGGGTCCTGTACAGCAAAGCTCGGATGTTACGTGCAGATAATTTTGACAGACTGACTTCCCTTGAAATTAAGGGCTGTACAGAGGTAAAAATGTAATGGTTTCAAAGTTCAATAACACAGCATTTCGCATTGGTCTAACAGTAGGTGGTCACTGTACAGTGATTTATGATGTTTCAAAATATTTCACACTATTTCAAATAGTGTGGAATTACAGAGAACTAAAATATATTAAAGCACCTCATATACTAGTTTAGCACCAGTTACAATTAGTTCTGACCCTTGAAAACTTAAGTTAGAGGTTGGAGATACTAAGGGCCAAATGTTCAATCACATGGGCTTCTGCAATATCATTGCCACTTCACATGCAAGTGAGTTGTCTTGGATATTATAATACCAGAGAGACACACACACCATACAAAAATGAATGATTGCCCACTTAGGGCATGAATGCAAGCACCTTGCTTTTTCACAGAACACCACACAACACAGTCATAGCCAGTTTGGGGAATGGGAAACAAGGAATCAGTCACAATTTGCACAATCACTATGTGGTGACACTTACCTGCCACACTTCCCACACCAGAGTGTTTCATGGCCCACAGCTTCCAGTTGTGTTTTTATGAGCAGGATTGTTAATGTGATACACAGAACACACAGGGACTGTAGCACTGAGCTGTCCTGGCTCCCTCCTCACTGAGTCACTTCCCAGGTGATTTCCAGACTGATGCCTTTCAGTGTTGCACTAAGGTGGTTACCTCCTGTGTTCTAGGTTTGGTGTGGTGGCCCTTTCTCAAAGGACAGTAAGTTGGATATCAGCGCATTTCTATAATAAATTGGGGATATCACAGCATGGGAAATAGTATTTGGAAAAGGAATTAAAAGAAGATGTGCCAGTGCTTTCGAAGTCACTGAAAACTAAGCTTTCCTGTGAGATGTCTGAACGAGTGTAGCAACTAAGCAGGAAAGAGTTGTCCAAGTATTACTTTATAGAAGACATAGTTTAAGACTTCAGAGACCTTTTCAGAAAAGTTTTGGCTCAACAACTCCATTGTGTGTATAACTGGTAGGATTGACCGAGGTTCTTTGCACTACTTGAGGAAAGCCCAGCAATGAAAGCATAGGGACGTTTTTTAGTCTGACACTGTAGTGACAGCTAGTGGTAAATAGAAAAAGTGAATCCTCCCCAAAATGCTGTATATACTCAAAATTGCAAATTTCAGAAATACAGCAAATGCTGCTTATGTAAAGTAAATCAGTGGTCGCTCTTGCAGCTGTGCAGGATGCTTGTGGGGAAACTGTTGGTGTACTGCCTCTTTAATTTGGGAATGTACTTCAGGCACACTAACCTATGAGGACATTTAGCAGACTAGCTGGGGTTGTGATTACTGACCATACTTTTCCTTCCTGCATTTAATACATACTCAGAATTACTTAGCAAGAACCAGGCTACTAATGGTCTCATAAGCTACTGAAACAGAAGTCAGATTTAGGGGACTGAGCATAAAGTCATAGGAATAATAGGCTAAATAAACTAGACCGAAGATTGAGATCTGTAACTAGTTGGAGAGAACCTTGGAGCATAAATAACTTAGAGCTACAGTCTTGTGGGCAGTGTGTCTCAGTGAAGTCTCCAGCTGTCCTGCTCCACTATTCCTCTAGCTGGCTATCATTTTTCCCCTTAGATACATGGTAACTTGTTCATGCAATATTTAAACTTCTGGAACAGGGAGGACAGTAATCCCTAACTGGAAGTGCTGTGTGTATACAGCTTGGATTTAATAAAAACAAAACCACACGAATCAGGAAAATGTCTGTTTCCACCCACTGTGGGCCCCAGCTGTGCACTGCATGTGCTGTTCAAGTTGTCCTGCCTCAAAGTTTGGTTTTCATTATGGACATTCATAGTTTGGTCACACTTTTAATCCAGGGTACGAAAGATGATACTTTTGTGTAGACCCCTGGGGAATCTCTGACCCCACAGCCATAGCCCCAGGAGGTCACACCATACACGACCCAGCTTTCCCCTGGGCGTTCACACATCAGAGGTCCACCGCTGTCTCCTTGACAGCTGTCAACACGTTTCTGCTCCTGCATGTTTCCAGCACAGAGCATTCTTCCTGTGAATCTCGTTTTGTAGCGCTCTTCACACACCCTCTTGGGAAGTAAGGGGATGGCAGCCTGTTGTAATGTTCTTGAATAAGCCCGTCCTAAAAAGGAGATCCAAATTATTGTCTCGTTACAATGGTTGGTCTTGGAAACAAAGATATGATTTAATCCACTTTTTGCTCACAGGTCGTCA
Source organism: Bombycilla garrulus (assembly GCA_013400315.1). Lineage (NCBI taxonomy): Eukaryota > Metazoa > Chordata > Aves > Passeriformes > Bombycillidae > Bombycilla > Bombycilla garrulus. The sequence continues at coordinate 682,519 of VXBU01015236.1, read as the reverse complement.
CACTGCTTTGTCATTACATAAAATTACTGGAAGCAAGATATGAAAAAATCTCTGCATTAAATGTAGTACTGAAATACTGGAGATATTGTAAATATAAAATGTAGATGAGCAGGTGCTGCATCTTCTGGTGGCTTCCAAGTAGAGCACTCAAATGGATCTTTCTACTTTTTTCCATAGCTTGCACCTCCTTCAGTTGGTAGCATGAGAAATGGAAGCCAGTGTCGGTTTTGCCATTTTTTAAGTAAAAGCTTGTAACTTGTGAAGTAATTATGATTCATATAGTAACTGTGAAATGTCAGCTGAGGTACTGCAGTGATGTCATTTCTTACCATAAATCGAAGCCAATTACTGCAGTGGTTAATGTTTCCTGAAATAGATGTCCTAAGTTAACAGTATTGCAGGACTTCCAGTGAGTTATGTAAAAAGTCTAGACAGAGCAAGGCAATGAATGAACAATTGTTTTTAGCAAAAAACCTGCCCTACACCTCTCTCGTTTACTGTAGTACAGTGACAGTGACATCTGCACACACAGATTGGTGCATGTAAAGAGGAGGGGCGGATACTTGGCTGTGCCTCTTCTCCTTGCCAGTGTGAGTGAGTCACTGGAACAAGTGCTCAAGTGTGGTTGCTGTCCTGGGCTGTGTTCAGCACCACAAAAACCTAAAAGTGAAACATGGTTATTAATTTGTGAAACATTTAAAGGACAAACACCTTTGAAGAGGAAGAATCTTGTACTGACCAAAAAAAGCAAGTAGAAGCCTGGAGTGCAGATTGCATTGAGGCTCTTGTAAATTTTGGCAAGATGTTCTGTTATTTAAATCAAAGCTGCTTGAAAATGTCAGTGGTAACAAGGAACACTAAAATGTTATTTGAAATTCTATTGTGTGCATATTTTCCATCCATTTTTCTATTGAAGTATTGTATTTAAGTAACCTTTCTAAAGTTAAAATATTCATGGTCTTACCTTTGAAACCTACTATGTGTTAGAGCTGTTAGTTAGTTATGTACTGAGGCAGGGGATGATAAGCTGCTGTGCAGGGTGTGCCTGGCAACAAATAAGCTTTTTATTCTTGCTTGGCAGTCTGAATGAGGCCACTTTACTGACAGGGTCTGTGATTTAGAGTGACATGGTTAATCACTGCTTTCCACATACAAACTATATTCGGTAAACAAAATATTGTCATTCCTGGTTAAGGATCAGGAGAGAAAATATTCCCCTATGTTAAAAACGAGCAAAGTGCTTTCATTTTGAGCATTTTCTTAATTGAATTATTTGAGGATTTTTGTAAAGCAGCCTCAGGTAACCAGATTGGTGCACAGAAATGATTTTACCTGTGTCGCCCCATCCAGTGATGAAGCAGTTGGGAGCAGTTTTCTGTGGTCTCTCCCTCCTCAGTGGCAAGCAGGCAGGTAAGACGTGAGTGCTGAACCTCGCACACTGTTCCTCAGGGCCCTGCAGCCTCACCAAGGCGATGTCGTAGTCGCTGCTGTCGGGCCTGTAGTCCTTGTGCACCACAATCTCCTGGACTCCGATTTCCTCCTCGTACTCCTCCAGCACCAGCGTGTGATAGTCTCCAACCCGCACCACGTAGTTGCGGGTGTTGTTGCCATACCTGAGTTGGAGGTGAAAACAAACAGGGCTGGCTCAGGCAAAGTCACATCCTGAGCGTGCTAACAGAGCTCATCACTTTCTTTATTGTTCACATAACTAATGTTACCAAAAGATTTTTTTAAAGAGCAAAAATGCTTTCTCAGATGTTTACACTGACATTTCAGTGTGTCCTAAAGAATAGAAAAACCTTCCTCTGAAGTTTCAGGTTGTGTCGTGTTCTTTTTGAATATTTTCACGAGCAGTTTTCTTATGACTGGCACTTCAAATATACAAGGTGTGCATTATAAATTTATTTAGTGAGGGTAACACAAACTGCCAGTAATGGCAATGACAGCCTGAGTACTGACAGCACTGTGATGTCCAAATAATTACTGGCATGAAAACATCAGGCCTGCTTTGTAGGTTGGTTTAGGAACATTAGAGGCTTAGGTAACTTAATAAAAACCTCTTACATCAACCAAAGTTGTAGTAAAGATGATAAAACATTTGTGCATCACAAGCACCTATTGTCAAACTGACAGGAGGCCTGTAAATCTTAGGCTTGTTTTGCACCTGATATAATCCCAGTTTCATTCACATTGTGAACTAAATGGTAAATACATTAGAGATGAATACTGTAACTGAAATAACAATTTTCTGTGCATGCCTTTGAAGATTTTTGTATTACAGGACACACAGCCCTTCCCTGTGCAAACAAGGGCAAAATACAAACAAGGGAGTACTGTTGGTTACGTGTATTTCTTTTAAAATATGACTAAGCTAACAAATATTTTTCCATTTATTTCTCCCTTTCCTTAATAGCCTTCAGCAGGAAATTTCTAATATGATTGCAGAAAATACTACCCACAGTGTGCCATCACCTTTTAACCTATGCCTGTCCTTTTTTTACCATCCAGCAATGTTCTGGTCTCCACAGCTTGCTAAAGCCTGCTTGAGGAGCAGCAGACAAAGCAGGAACGTTACGGTTTTCTGCACACTGTATAGCTGTACTACTGAATATTTCTTCTAGTTGTAGGTTGCATGCCTGGTGCCTGTAAAGCTGTCTTGATCTTTCTTCAGGTCTTCCATGAGCAAAATTTCACTTCTGGACTTTAGAGAGAGAGAGCTGTAGGCTGTGAAAAAACATCCTTTCATCCAAAAATGACCTTTTATATAGGATACATGAAGGGGTTTTTGCTATGCCTCATGTTTCTAATTATCCAGTTTGGTTTTTTTCATTTATAGACCTTCCAATTTCCCTATAGCTGTCGGAATAACTGAAGACAAGGGTGGATGATAAAACAAGAAACAGCTTCAAATATTTTATCTTAAATTCGGTATCTGTGAAAGTATAGAAACCAATAATTCCACTGTAGTACTGGTGTGCAATTCTAATCATCATGCATAAAATTATGCTTAATTTTTATCCCTAGTGCAGATAAGCTCACTTTGGTTACTTAAGCAGTGTTCCAATTTCCGGGATATGAGAAATGGTATACTGGCCTTTCTCTTGTCCATCTGCAGAAAATATGTGAAGAAGGCACTTGATCTATTGATAGCTCTTGGAAACCTATCCCTGAAAATCACTCTGAGATCATTTGGAAGTTTAGCCCAGCCTGTCCAAAGCCAGCTTAGAGCTGAAGGCTTCCCTCATTTACAGTGAAGAGTAGTGCATCCACAGGCTGTTGGAGCTGCATGCTTAGGTCTAATTGCAGTTTAAACATAATTTCTGGGACAAAACAATCCTTTGGTCACAGTTTCAGGGCAGGCTGTGACAGCCCCTCGAGTGGCTGCACCAATCTGGAAGTACCACATGGCTAAGTGTACTTAGCTCCAGCCATGCTTCTGCCCCGTCTTGTGGGTGCTCAGCAGAGTATCCAAAATTCCACTCCTTGGCACCACATTCAGTTTTCAAGGCTGTAATCAAAGGCTTTTTGAGACCCTCAGGCAGCATCCTTGGTAATTGCTACAGAGATATGTACAGGGAAATAGGAAGCCATTGTCTGTGAATTTTGATGAAAGGAACTAAAGAGCTTCCATAGTTCTGCAGAAGCACCTGCAACGTCAGTTGAAATAGCAGGGAATTTTACTGACTTTGACTATTTCAGCTTGAAATATTACCAAGGAAAATCCTTCATGATTTCAGGAAACAAGAAAAGATGTGCATCTGGTGCTCAGCAAAGGTAATAACACTCTTTTGAGTAAAAGTGTATCTGACTCTTCATTTTAGTTACTAGTGTGCAAAAGGAAAGACTCAAAGTCAAAATTAGAAACATTTGCAGCTCACTTGAACAAATTCTAGCAAATACCCTCAAAACTGTAGTGCTCCTCTATGCTTTTTTCCCAGCACGTTCCAATGAAATAATCACTAATCACAAGATTAGCTTCCTTATTGCACAAGTTGATGCTGTTATACTTCAGTAACCTCATCAGCAGTGAAGTCCTGCATTTAGTCACTGCTGTGATACAGTAAAAATATCTATTACTGCCAAGAGCTGTTGTTACCAAATTTGGTCCTTATATTACAGTCCTTATGTTTGGTGTCTGCTCAGTTGTCTTCACTATAACCTAAAAGCCATAAGCTGCATTTTTGTTGGAACAGAAAGTTAAGATATCAGAAGTGTTGTCTATATTTTTTCATGGAAATGCTGAAGTTGTGAATATAAATCACATGCATGATAACAACCAGATAATTCCAATGCTTAGAGTGTTTTGTTTGTTTGGGGGAAAGGAGGTTGAGTGGTAGGGTTTTTTAAAACCAAAGGCCAAGTCTTGGAACAGTTTTCCATGGGCTTGAACTGTAATGGTTTTGCCAGTGCCCAGAACAACACAACAGTTTAGAACACGGTGCACTGTTGAGGAGAGCCCCACCTTTTAAAGCAGTGTGCAGCAGTGAGCACCCAGCAGCTGCTGATGAGAGTAGCACCGCACAGGAGTCTGCCATCGCCGTGGGAGGATTTCAGCCGCAGTGCCACCTGCCACGGCCAGCCGCCCCTGCAGGAGTGACACACAGTGTTCAGGGTACAGCATGGGAACTCAGGTTTCCTGCAATGTGCCTCCTGTTGGTTTGCTGCCACTGACACAGCTTACTTACAAAATGTGCTGTTTACTGAGGGAGGTGACTTTATGTCCTGGTAACATTCAGAATTCCATTTAACAATGGTCCACATTACTTGGAGTGTATGTGGAATGTGAGTATCCAGCACTCTTAAGTCCTTCCTCCCACAGTCAGCTATTTGAATTTTCTCTACTCAGATTGCATTCATTGGGCCAAAAATACATTCTGTGGGTTCCTTGCCAAATACCGTCCAAGTCAGCAAACCAGAAATTTCCTGTCAACTGGAGAGGGGAAAGGGGAATTTCTTGAAAAGCTGAACCCAGCATCCATCCATGTCTTCATGAGAAAGGAAGCTGGCAAAACAAGAGGTATAAAGCAACTGCAGAAGTCTCAAGTACAGAGGAGCATGTTTTTTCAGCCTGTGATTATCTCTTTCTTATAGTAGATCTGGCCACACTTGCATACCTATGAATACAGGAGGGATTCTTTTTTGCTGGTTTAATAGATGAGGAGTCAGAGAAGGGAGAGGGAAGAGAGATGCACCTGTAAGCAATGGCAGCATCTAAGAGGAAGCAACAGGTAGTCTGAGTACTGTCAACTTCAGTGGGTTTGCCTGACAACAAGAGCTGCCGGGGGCCATCTAGTCCAGCACCTCAGAGTAACCAATGCCAAATGTTTTAAAGTATGGTGGAGGAATTTACTTCCCGTAAAGAATAAAACAATTTAGACACTTCTCAATTTTGGAAGATAGGATTTACTATGTTTTTCTAAAATAGGTAATTCGGACAGCTTTGGATTTGCTGGTACATATGTAAGTATCCAGTTCTTTTGAAACTTCCTCAAGTTCTTTGTCTTAATGACTTCTTGTGACATTGAGTCCTTTTCTGATACATAGATATGCTCCCTTTCTTGATTTTGAAGCATTTCTGCATGCATGCTCTGTTGGATTTTTCTCACATTTTGCTTCATCTAACATTCCTGTACTGATTTATGATGAGACCAGCTTCCTTGCTCTGACTGAATTGTGCAATACATGATTTGTCACCATTGCATTTCCGCAAGTGTCCTTAGAACACATATTCTGAGATAAGAATTCTCAGTCTCTTCCTGTGCAGTGTATTATCTGTTATCTCATTTGTCTCCACTAAGGTAAGTCATCCTACTTTACTTTATCTGGCTGTGTTAAAACATTATATTTTTCTGAGCTCCCTCTTGTTACTGTTCTTTGAAGCTCCCCCACTTGAGCAGTGTCCTCTTAGAAATGGATTGATCAGTGCTGTGCATGTACTTTGAAATAGATTGCACACAGTGGTGTGTAATGATTCTGTTAGTGTATTTTTTACAACGCCTTTTGTAAGAGTGTGTGAATATATATTTTTTGTGTTTACTCACAACTGTTAAAAAAGTAAAGTCAGTGCCTCCCGGTTTTTTAGCTGTGTCATCATCAAGGCTTATTTTGTGAAGGAAAATAAGGTCCTGTGCCTATTTTTTTGGTGTATGTGGCATTTAAAACTTTGTACTACATTCATAGCTCTGTTTTTATGGCTCATGTCCTGATATCAAGATATCCTCTGATAAAAGTACAATAGCTGTTTTGTAAGTTAAAATTTTTACCCATTCAAGGACTTTACCCCCAAGCATCTACAGATTTTCAACTAATGCTGCAATTACTTATCAGTTAATACTTTTTAATTTCCTGCTAAGTTTCCTTTGGGTATATTTCTACTCCTACATCATGACAAGTCAAAAGAAAAACAAACAAGCTTGTGATAAAATTGTAAATGTGGCAAACCGCTTATGGCAAATACATGTCTTAGAAGCTTTATGTTCAAAATTATTTGTCTTTACCAATTATTTACCGTAAAGAATTTTTCCCACCAATTATTCGCTTTTGTCGACGATGGAGTAACCTCAGCCCACAAACAGAAGCAAGAGAATCTAAACCAGAAAGGGAGATATAGAGAGCATTAAACTCAACATGAGAAGTAGCAATATTCAATGAGAGTTAACTTAAAAAAAATCTAGAGGCTGAAGTTATTCTGTTTCATGGTAGTTTTTGACAGGCAAATTTTGATTGGGGAAAATAGAAATTCTTTATAGCTGAGATCTTTTGACTGGGGAAAATAACACTGAATTCTTTCAATACTTAGAAATCCTTTGTAGCTGAGTTCCTTTGACTGTAATCAGCATCATTTACACATTTGGTTCTCACATGCAGGACTTTATAGGGCTCTTCCTTACTTCCTGTAAGAGGGAGCAGACCTTGGCCAACCACACAGGTCTCAGTCCTTATCTGAGGATAACCTATACCTTGAAAAGCTGAAAGAAGCTGTTTAGGTTTTTACATCACGTCCCTCAAGCACCTTAATGAACATGGCTGCTGTAAACCATGGCGACAAATACCCTGTATGATTCCCACCCCTTTTGTCCTATAATTGGTTTTGATAAAATTCTTTCCTCAGTGAGGTGGGATTGTTAAGTCTGTCTCTTCCTACCAACATTTGCTCACCTGAACCTGCTGGTCTGGCCCTCAGGACAGGGCCTCCCTCACCTTTATTGCTGTTCCCGGGGACTTTCTTGCTTGGGTGGTCACAGATGACCCCCGCGTCCTCGCTGTGCCGGCAGTTGTGCGTCCCAATGTCCTGCTTAATGCAGTCTGCCAAGGATCTCTCATTTCCTGTACACTTCACATTATCCACATGGATTGGGCCTCTGCCCTCACCAAAATAGGCCATTGTCCTTGCTCTAGCTGGGCCTCTGCAAACAGAGCAGGGGTTTTTATTATTAAACATTTTGAGGCATTATTTTACATTTTACTCAAATTTCCAAGTGAGCCGTCAGAGACACTGAGGTTTCATTCCAAACCCTGTCACTGTTTCACTTGACAACAACAACCTTGTCACCACCTCTCTTATTCTGGTATGTAAAAAAACTGTGATAAAATTGCTACATTTCATTAATGTTTGAAAACTGCTCTTGTAGATCTGGCTAGAAGGCAGTGTGCAAAGTCCTTTACATTGTATCAGAATTACATTTTGCCATAAACCAAAATATGTGAAGGCTGCTTTCTCATAAACTCTTTAATCCTCACATAAAGTCAGCATCTATGAAAGCTAAAAATAATTTCTTCAGGTCTGTTTCCCTCAGAAAGATGGGCCAGTATACAGTATACTTGCAGCACAGTAGGAGCTATGATGTACACACCTATCAGTTGTTAACAGTTATTAAAATATTTTGTTATCCTGTCATTTTTTACAGGGCACCCCATATATGAGGTCTAAAAATGTCATGTAACTGGAGACCAGTTCAGTGTCTGCACCCCACTGGTTTTGGGAGGAGCCCAGTACTTGGTGCTTGTGTAGCATTTAAGCATCTCATTTGGCAACTCCTGTGACAGATTATCATTGTTAATTAGTTAAGGTAATCTTCTTAATTTATAAATAGATGTTTTGTTGTATATGGTTTAAGAGTCAGAAAGAATTATGAATGAGAGACCACCCAACTGGCTGAACAGAGAAGTGGGGCAGGAAGCCACAGACACCTCTAAGTGTGCTTGAACTACAAGTTTACCTATTGGTTAAGAGCAATTTACTGACATTTTACTGGGATAAGGATGTGTGGAATTCCAGATAACTAAAATACAGGTTTCCATTTTAAAGGATATTTTGTAATTGTATACTGTGAAGTACTGCTTCTATGCATACAGAACTGTAACTGCAGATGTGATGAAATGGTGGAGCAGAGAAAGAGAATTTGATTATGAAAATGTATTAGGCAAGAAAGTATTTTCCTTTACAGCTCTTTTTGTACCTCTGTAATACCTGCAGTGTTGGGGAAGGTAGGTGAGAATGGCATGAGGAGTTTATGTCCCTTCTTGAGCTGGGTTTGGTCTGTTGGGGGAGGAATCCTGATTTGTCAAACCATTTTCAAAGCTTTGTCACAGCAGAAGTGTGGCTGGCTCAAACTGAACCAGGTCTCAACTGCCACATCCATATCACTGCAAGATGAAAATAACACAGGAGCTTCCTCCCTTTTGTAACTTGCACATGGATAGCTTTGCCTGTGTGGATTTTTTTTTCTATGAACTAAAGGGTAGATGGGCAGGTTTTCCAAGCAGGGGACATTGGTTAGAATGCAGAAATTGTAAAAAGCCAGGAAAGAGGAGCTCTTGAAACATGAGGTGAGAGATGACACCACAAGGTCAACTATCTTACACATTTTCAATTTCCATGGTTAGGAGGTATTTGCCAGATAATCCAAAGCCTTAACTGCCTTTGGAACCGGTATAGGACAATCTCTGCCTAATGAGTTTATTATGATTTCACTTGTCAGCCCCAAATAGTGTGACTCTTGCTCCAAATGTTTTTCTTTTGTGGGGGATGATACTCTGATTACAGATAACCACAAAAAAAAAAAAAAGTCAAATTCTCTGATACCCGTAGGCAGCTCATGTGTTCATGTTTGCTGTTACAAAAGAGTGACAGAGTACAGGCACTCATTGTAAATTCTTACCTGGTTTTGGTATCTCTGTCAAATAACAAAGTTTCTGCTTTAGGGCATTGTTCTAAAGTTCCTCGGGATATTGTAAACTATTTTGTTGTGAATCACTGCAGTATTCTTATCCTTCCCCAGAGAAGTATTTATTGCAGTTTAGTACAGAATTGTCCCCTCAGAATCAGTTACTTTATAAGGGCACCACCTCTTTCTTCCTACCTTTGTATGAAAGCAATCTATCTCCTACTATGCATCACTAATCTCCCAGTTTGTTGATAATGGGAATGAAAGCTGTTCAGACCCAACCAACCAACAGCACCACAGAAAACCCAAACCCACCGCCACTGAAGAACATCTGTCAGGAAACAGATGTAAAAAAATCATGGTGTTCTTGAGCAAGGAGTACAGCTTAATAGAGAAAATTATTTCATACAATTGGGAGATTTCTGAAGGGATAAATGTTACACCTCTGAGTTTGTTACATGCTGGAATGTGCTCTTACAACTGGCTTTAGTGCACCCCTAACAAACCTGTGTCCCTTAATTGCTGCTTTCCAAGCCAGCTATCTATGCACTGATGACCTTCAGAGAAACAACCTTTTTGCCTTTTTGTCTGCTCAGATCTGTCCCTGGAGAGAAGTGGCTTCAGGTCTTTTCCTCTCAGTTCTCTCACACCAAGGGCCGTGCACAATAGCAATGGTGTGCTTTTCAGGTGCAGTATTATCATTACTCATGATATTGTTAATGAGGAAATCCAGTGGATTAGGATAGATGGACACTTATTCTAGAATTTACAAGTTACATAACTTATAAGAGTCGTATCTTGACTTGAAAGTCAAGTTTTGCCATTTTGAAGCCATATTGCTTTTAAACAGGCTTTTACTAAATGAATACCAGGCAGTTTTTAAAAGGCATATATTGTGTGTTCAGACATAATGTGATGATATTTGGTTGGACAAACCTCACATTGTTAGATACAACAAACAGTTAATATGATTTCTATTTCTTCAGCTCAAATTTCTTTATAGATACACTTGGAGAAGGCACTTCATTAATTTCCTGTTGGATTTCACTAGTGTTCTGGATATTTTTCAAGTCTTATTACTGCTGCTATTTATATATCAGCCCTATAGTTGTTATATTTTTGCTGCTCTTGGGTATCCAGAAGAAAAATGCTGATGAGTGATGTAAGCCTGATGAAGTGATTTCTTTCAAAAGTGACACATATATTGCAGTGGTTTTAATCAGAGGGTGGGTTTGTTCTGTCAGGTCTATTCCTGTATTAAATGAAGCTTATTCAAATTACTGTCATGCAGACTGGAGCCATAATCCCTTGTTCAACAGTTTCATCAGATCTTTGAGCTACATCAAATGTAGCCAGATCAGTAAATGAAGGAAAAAAACTCTATTAAATTAGGAATTCAATAGCTGGTATGCCTGCAACTGAATCTGCAGTCATCATATTCACACCTTAGGCAGTGGACACTGACCTGTTTTTGAGACTAATACGACAACTAAAATTTTGTATTTAAATAATAGATTAATAATTTTGTATGTTTAACTTGTAATGGAAAATATTCAATAACTCGCATTAACTTGCATTTCTTTTGCCAGTCAGACTGACACACTTTTGAATACTAACATTCCCATTCCCTTTATGTTACTTAATGAATATTCCTTTTGAAGACATAGCCTTACTACTTCTCATACAAATAGTAGGAATACATTTCTCTAAAAGAATGCCAAACTGACAAATTTTAAAAGACATAGATTATCTTATTAGACATGTTTGTGGTATTTGGTTGCAGAAACTTCAGATTTTTAGATACAGAAAACATAACTGGAGAAACAGCTTAATGAGTTTTCTTACTTGTAGCCAAGCTGTCGGCAGACTACAGCTGCGTCCTTATCAGTCCATCCATCATCACAAATTGTGCCCCACTGGCCATTGATAAAAATCTCCACACGTCCTTCCTTCTTATTCTCACCATCCATCAGCCTGATGGGAGGACCTGGGAATAAATTACTGCTGTCAGCTCACAGCAACACAAGCAAGAACTGGTACTTTAAGTTATTTTCATTATATGCAGTACAACCGATATTTACATTCAACAAGCCCTAATATCAGTGGTTTAAGCAGGCATATTCTTCCTGGTTGACAAAAGGAAGCAGTTTGTACAAATTGCAAAACAAATACTAAATACTACTCTACTCTTCAGCTGATTACTTCTTCCATGCAAATATGTGACAAAGTTCAGAAATTGACCACAATTCTATACAAAAAGGTAGAAAACACTTGTGATACCTTTGATACCCATACAAGATGGACAGGTTTTCCTTACAGAAACTTTATGGGTGAATTTAACTGTATCTCAGTCCATAAACCCATTCTTAAACTGGTTGCTGCTGCTCCTCCTAAGCACTGTCTCAGCAAAAATAGTGCAGCATTGTGTTGAACTTCAGCTGTTCTTTATCACTATGCACACTGTTTCACAGCATGTTATTCTGGATTATTTTTCTAGCAATTTAAAGTGATTGTTTATTCAGATACATTCATAATATGAAATTTCACTTATGTGGATTAGTCAGACTTAGTTGATCATGATTTCTGCAGTGCTTGGCCTGTAGTTAAATTTTGACTCATTAAGCAAAGTACATCATTTATTCTTGCTTTAAAATTCTTCTGTAGGCTGCAAGCAATGCAAATACCCTTAAAACAGTTATGAATTCCTCTGTGGCCTCTTTATAATGGTCAAGGGAGAATCACCTTCTAAATCCTTTTGTATGACATACTTTATAATCTTTAATATACTCATGAGAGTTGCTTTTCAGAATAATGGAAAAGACTCTTCCTCATTTTTCTAACCTGTTCTTTATATTTTCTAAATATGTGAGGATGAGGAATTACTTAATTGCACTCTTAAAGTGGTATTTTGAGATATCTGCATTTGATATTTAATTCAGATTATTTTAGGGTAAGAATAACTTCTGGTCAGTGCTGGTTAAATCTGGCCTAAATGAGTAGGGAAATATTTGAAGATAAAATCCAAGTCTATTTGCTTCCGATGTCATTTAAAGCATATTGTTTGTGTTGGAGTTCATACTGTCTGGACAGTTACATGAATTAACTTCACCAACATTCTGTTTACCTACATTGTCATGATCTTACTGAACAAATGTCATTATTGTAGTGTATCCTATTTCCTTTCTAGTTGTCCTTAATATCTGTGTTTCCTTAAGTTCTATCATTTACTAATTTCTCTTTTTTTTTTCCACTGAATTTATCCTTATGGGGGAAAAATGCTTTTTCAAATGCTGGGAAGTTAATGGTAACAACACTTTGTCCACATTCCAATCAGAAATGTTCTAGGGAATGTCAGAACTGTCTTGTTTTCTTGTTGAACTGATGTGTTCTAGAAGGAATACAGCTTAGGTGAGAATTACACTTCTATTAACCAGATGGAGTCATGGAATACTAATAATATTTTATTGTTATCTCATCTTCTTGTGATTTAGAAAACAAATATATTTATGAGCACAAAATTAATGTAGCATTCTGGCAGTGGGGATGTGAGAATGTTACCATAGGGATATATTTAACTGAACCAGACTCCTTCAGCAGAGATTTTTATAGGAATTTGAGCGAAGCAGCACAGATGGTTTGCATCTGTAAAGACAGCAGTCATGGTTTGAATTCCTGTTATTTTTGGTTTGAGAAAATTCTTTCTAACAAATATGATTTGATATATGTACTGCAACACAAAACATTCATTGGGTGGTGAGAGGGCTATATAGAATAAGCCTGTAAAGAGGGAGAGACTCAAAAAGTACATGTGGAAGTGCTGAATGTTGTTACAACAAGTAGCAACATTGTGCACTAAATCCATGTTGTAGTTTGTGGGGTAAACCTTCAGTCTGTGATTCCAGTCTGAAACAGGCATATAATACCAATTTCAAATTCAGCTGAAATATTCTTGGGTAAGCTAAATGGCATTGACAGCAGTTTTCTAAAAGGCTACATACTGACAAGCTACACACTTCATGTAGCAAATTGAAGAAATGAAACTTTTTCAGAATTGCTGTGCAACCCATTGTTCCCCTGTAGTTTCTACTGTGCATATCTCATAGCCAGAATTATTGTTTAATTATATACATATGGATTTAGGAATCTTTGGAATTTATTTGTTTATATTTGGGTTTACAGTTTCACTGTGTAATTGGTATTTTTCCATCATTTCTTATCAGTCTTTTTATTCTCTTTATTTTCATACAATTTTGTAGGCTTTTGACATTGGAACTGATTCTTTTGACTGTTTCATTCTGTCCTGGTCAGCAAGAGGGGTCCATTCACCAGACACAATATAAATGACAGGCAAAGTAACACAGAAATAATTTCATGCTTCTCACCCTTCCTTCTTGCTATCCCTGAACTTCCCATCTTCTCCATATCTCTTGTTTTGGATTTTCTGAATGCAAAGCCATAGGAGGATGTACTGTTGACTTGTATTGCTCAGTGCTAAGGTATGTCTCCAGCTTTTTACACCAAGCATTACTTGGAGGTTGAGAAGTGCCAAGTAAAATCAGGTACACCCTCAGGAAGTGCTGAATAGCCCAAAAGCTGGTGGAGACTGAGAGAACAGCATCTATGGAATGTGACTGTTACCTTGTAAATCTGGATTGAGTTTTCATGTTCTGGATTCTTAAATTCTAAACAAAACTTGATTACTCCCTGTGATCTTCAGGAGAAAAGTAAGGTTTTTTTCCCTTCCTGGTCTTTCCTTGCACCCATCTGACAAATACTAAGATTCTGAGAATCCCTAAGTATCCTGTGCTTTGGTTGGATCTGTATCCACAGCATTACTCATACCGTCACTGTAGCATGGAGCTTCCTTACCAAGTGAGCGCTTGTGGCTGTCGTTTTCTGGATGGCAGATGAGTCTGACATCCTCCTGATGGCTGCAGTCGTGCTTCCCCCACTCCCTCCGGGAGCACTGCAGAAGGTTTGTCTCCTTCCCAGAGCAGATCACATCATCCAGCCAGATGGGCCCTTCTGAGCTTCCTTCTGAGTAGCTCTCTTTTTCCATACCTGCACTTTTCCCGTACCTGCACAACACAGAGGGATGTCTTGGTCCACAGTGATCACAGGACACGTAGTGCTTAAGCATGAGAAAGGAAAGTGATATTCCTGAGAGAATAAAGATCTCTCAAGTATTCTCAGTAAGCAGGTTCAGTTAGCATTAAATTCAATGAGAGCAACATATGCTGCCTCTTCAGTAATGTTTTTTTTTAAGGAATTACTGTTACTTTAGTACAAACTTAAGAATGTAATACCTTTGATTAAGGCTGCTCTTCAGGCAAGCATATGGCTGGTTCAATGACTGAGGCTTTTAAGCATGTTCTTAGTATTCTATATACATTTAAATGTCAGAGTCTGAGACAAAATCCCTTTTTTGAATGTCAGCTGTTACAGTGTGAAGGCAACAACAGTCACCTGCTGAGAGTGTATCTTTGTAGCCACAGGTCAGTAGGAAAAGTAAGGAAGAGTGAATGCATGAAATAAATGGGACTTTTTTAAAAATGCTTCTCAATACATAGTTGTGCCAAGGCCAGGTTGTGGGATTTTCTGAAGTAGTGCAGACAATGCCTTGACAATGTCTGTCATTAATAATGACTGTACAACAAGCAAATATTTAGAAGAATCAAACTTTTATAGGGAAAATAGAAATCAAAACCAGTTCTTCTCTATAGCTCATGCATTGATCTCAGCAAAAAAGAGAATTGGAAGGAACTCTGTGAATAAATGCTGCTAAATCACAGTTGTTGAAGGTTTTTCTTCCTAAACTAAGGCCTCAATACCTCTGTGAGACTGAGAAAGCAAGCTTTAATGGATTTTAACGTGGTAGTTTCTGTGAAACAGCTGATATTAAAAAGCAGACTCTTAAAATAGGATCCCTGTAGGGTTCATGTAACTGTTTGTCATCACGCTCAAGTCACAGAGTCAGATATCCAATATGAAGTAATCTTACTTAAATCCCAGCTGCCAGCAAACCACCTGCGTGTTGATCTCCGTCCAGCCATCGTCACAGACCGTGCCCCACTGGCCCGTGTGGTAGATCTCCAGGCGGCCCTCGTGACTGCCCTTCCCGCCCGCGAGCCGCAGCGCGCCATCTGAGCCAGGAACAGGGGAAAGCAAACACAAATCAGTGATTCTAGAGCAGAATCAGTAACGCTGCCTTTACTGCATCTGCTCCGGCCTTGGTGCCTCTGTGAACTGTGGAAGTTCTCTTTGCACAGCTGTGAGCTCTGCCTTTCTCCCGTGTTTCCCATGTGGTGGTTGATGACCGAAGTACCTGTGAGAGGTGTGCAGGAAACGCCAGCATCTTCTTTGTGGCCACAGTTGTGTTCTCGCCAGGAGCTTTTTGGGCACTGTTCTATGGAGAGTTCATTTCCCGTGCACCGCACTTCATCCAGCAGCACCGGGCCAGAGCCTTCTCCAAAGTAAGCCTGGCCCCACGCCTTGGCAACACCCCTGTGGAAACACAAGGATCACCCAGTCAGGAGGAAGCAAGCTGGAGATTTTCCTTTCCTGTGCCTTTGACTTGTAACTTTCCTGGGAGAGATTACAGAGGTATGGCTGGGGTAAGAGGATTCTAAGTTTAATATTCATTTAATATCTATATATAGTAAAAATAATCCAGTATATATTTCTAAAGTGACTTTCACCTGTTGTCCTCAAAGCACATTAATCAAATACCCAGATGAGGCAGATAAATGTGATTGTTCCCGTTTAGTCATGTGAAAACCACAGCAAAGAGATCTTAAGGGATTTTGCAAGTGTCGTATCACCCATCAGGAATAGAAATAAAAACAGGAAGCAGACCAATGACTAGCCTTGTGTGGGGTATATTCTCTGTCAGCAGAAAAGATTTTGAGCACAAAAAACTATGTGAATTGAAAATACTCCATTGTTTTAGAAATACAGAAAATATGCGGTGTTTACCCTATATAATGTGTCAGGATTTTTCCAATTCTATTTAAAATACCATGTCCTTCATATATAAATGTTTCCCATGGTTTGGTTTCTTTCCACTCAGTGTTCTCTCTGTTCCTGTATTCACTCTGGTTTGAAATGGCAAGATGGAAATGTCTAAATTTTGGACCATAATGATATACCTATCTAAAGCATTAGTTTAAATTAACTAAAGAAGCATCTTGTTTTTCCAGTGTATCTGATAAAAATGCTCGCAGAAATGTACAGAAAATATTAAGGAAAAAAATCCTTGTTCATTAACCAGCTGGCTGAAATCAAAGAGATAATGAAGGACTGCTCTGAATGCTTTAACAATTTATACCATATTCCAGTAAGAGTCTCAAGGGTTAGGCAGAGGCAACAAATTATAACATATTTATATATATTATAATATCATTTTTATATATTATATACCTTATAATATGACATATTTGTATACATCATTATAACCAGGGGAATTTGTGTCAAGCAAAAATCATTTAGGAAACCAAATAATAAAATAATTTACCATTATTTTCCACCTATTAATGGTAGATTCTTATTCTGGAGTTTTATAGGAGTGCTGCAGAAAAGTTGAAGGAGTGTGGGAAGCTACTTACTGAGAAGCTTTACTTTTACAGTTTCTGGCATGTTTCCAGATGGATTAACAGTATGCAAATTTAGATTATTTTTAGTACTTCAGAACTGGTCTACTGACACTGTTGGTAAGATTTCACTTCATATTAATTAGCATGTTTGTAGTAACATCTTGCTTACTTGAGAAATTCTGTAAAATTCTAAACATATTTCAAAAAGGCTTAGCAGGCTTAGCATCATCTTAATACAATTTATTTACTCAGAAAAACGAATCAAATTAGAATCATCACAGAACTGCAGTTTGTGATGATTAAATATAAGTAATAAAAAGTTTTAGTATCATCAGTAAAGAGGCAGGCTAAGAGCATTACACTTGTCATTAGTATTCAGAAATGCAAAGCAGAGCTTAGTAATTCCCCAAACCTATTAATAGCAGCCCAATTCAAAAGCAGGAAAAGCCTGCAAGAAGATAGACTTTCCATTAGGTATTCCCCATTGAAAATGTGCAGGAATATAGAAATACAGCATAAAATAAGCTGGGGAAAACAATTATGTCAGAAAAGCGTGTTGGTTCCATGTTGGCTCAGCAGGGGATCTACAATATTTTTAACTAGTGCACAGTTCTCATCCTTCTGAGCTCATTTGGGTGGCACGGGCAGCCCAAGGCCTCCATCACAAAACAAGCACACTCTGGAGACCACCCATTAATGCCACAGAACCTTCTACCTTCAATGCTACTTCTTTCAATTCATTGTGGTCCCAGCAGGCTTGAACAGGCGAGTTTTGTTCCTGTCTCCTCTGCATTTACCTGCTTAGTTCTCACCCAGTCTCTCAGACATAATCCCCTTCTCCTGTATGGGATACAACCCAGCATCTTCTCTGCTTCTTGCTCCTAGTTCTTTACTTCTTCAACCCCACTGGCCTTCCATCCCAATTGTCCTCATCTCCTTCCTCTCTGGTCCTGCAGTCCTCCTCTTAATCTCCCCCCTCTGTAGCGTTTTTTCTGCAAATACCAATACTTATCTTTTGTGGGCTATCAAAATCCCTCCTGGCTGTTAAGAAAGTGAAGCAATAAAATCTTGTTCTGCTGCTGTAGCTGTATTTCGGACCATGCTTAGTTCAGACAGAATCACTGACAAGCTTAATTGTCAAAACTTCAAACAGATCTGTAGCTCAGTATATGCAAACTGACAAACTTCAGAGACTCGTGATTTAAACAAATATACAGAGATTCTCCCAGGCATGCCTAAAAACATATCCTTCCTGACAAAGCAGAGTTCTTGTGCCAAAGCCAGGAGGCTGTCAGACTCCGCAGTAAAATGGATTTTAAGGATTTGAACAGTCACAACAGTTCTTCACCTACAGGTTTTGATTGAAACTTTCCAGGAATTGTAGCGAGTTTTCACTACAAAGTCAACATTTATTCTGAGATATTCTTCATCTGGCCAGCCAGCCAGACAAAATTTGCCTTATCATATGACACTGAAAACTGGCTTCAGGGAATTTAAAGTAATGTCACTGTACCTGAATCTTCTATAAATAAACTTAGTCACTGCTTTGAAGTATCAGTATGATTTTAAAGGAGCATTTTTTTGACTTCTCCCAGCTTCAGCTGTGGGTCTGATAACTCTCCTGCTTTGCTGCTGGAATAACAAACATGTAGAAAAACAAACCCAAGGCCAAGCTGCCGACAGACAACTTCAGCATCTGCATCATCCCACTGGTCATCACAGACTGTGCCCCACTGGCCACCATGGTAGATTTCCACTCTTCCTTCGTGGGCATTGCTCCCACCAGCCAGCCGGACTGGAGTGAAGACAGGGCCTGGGAGCAAACAGAGGATATAGAGCAGGTCATTCATGTCCTAAAAGATTATTCTGATAGTAAAGAGAGAGCAAAACGGCTTAATGGTTTCTCTGACATCACTCAAGAAACACATTTTCTTTTTTCTACTTAGATGGAAGACATGAAAGTAAAGTGAGTTCCCTTATGCTCCACTCTCAGCAGTGAAAAAATCTTACATATACAAGTAACCATATTGATCTTAGGTTACCCAAAGTGTCAGAGCATTCACAGACACTTAGTGCTGAAAGGCCAAATACTGAATCAGTCAGTAGAGCTACCTTTCTACAAGTAAGACCAAAATCAGGTAAAATCTGAAGTAAGAGGCAAAAATTATGTCATGGACACAGAAGTAGAAATTCATCCTTGGGCTTTCTCATTTCATTAGAAAATCCAATCAGAGCACTGAAATCTCTTTGACTGTGGAGTCTCGCTTGAATTGTGCAAGTATTGTTCCTTCTTGCTTCCTGTCTTTTAAAATCAGTAGCTCTCTTCTGGTGTACCAAGAAACTGTCTTGAAAGTATCACTGCTGAATAAATCTATAATAATGGAAACAGTTTAAAGCCATATAAAACCCCATAATTGCTGTAACATGAACAAGGTTATTTTAAAGTTTCACTGTATCTAACATCTGAATTATTTGAATTTGAGTAAGTTTTGTGTAACTTTCAAACCAATTAATGCTACTATTTAATATAATTCTTGGTTGTAAAAAAAAAAAAAACAACAAAACTATACTGAGGGCATTTCTCTGATTTCATATTTGTGTGTCACTGAGGAAATATGAGGGGGATGTGTGTGTGTAAGTATTTTAAAAGACTAGTTACAGTAGAACCTGCAAAATGTGAAAACATTTATGGTTTTCAGTTTCTTTAGGCAAAACTCCCTTGCTTTCATTCTTTAATTTGTCTCTTAGCTTGAAAATATTCTCCCTTCCCTCTACTCAATACTTCTTCTAACACCAAAATGTTCTTTTAATATTCCATTTATCAAAATATTGCTCATTATTAATAAAGCTCTAGGACAAAAATGCACCCACCTTCTTTAGATAAAAACATTAGCAGGAGAAGAAAGGCAGCACAGAACAGGCTGCAGACACACGTTCTGGTTTCAGCTGAAGAGATTGCCATTGCCAGCTCCCCAGCACTGCTAGCCCTCCTTGAGGCAGCACTGTCTTAAATCTGATAGCATGCCTGCCCATTTAGTTAGCATGTTGATTAAAATAATATCAAATATCTTAAAAACATTCATTATACTTGTTTTCCTAATAATACAATTTTGACATTAAAAAAAAAGTGGGGAATCAATGCTCATTTTACAGTCAGAGATTCTTTACTCTTTCTCACAACCTACCTCAGAAAGAAACAATTTGTTGTTGATTATAGAAAGGTAAAAAGTTGTTAAGCTAGGTGCTGCTTGAGGCATTTGAAGCAGTTAATGATGCAGTGATTCAATCTGTATAATCTGTTCCAAGAAATCTTAGCACTTTTTCTAATTTAATAATCAGTAATTACTACAACTTCTACTTAAATAAAATAAGGACTCAAGAAAACCGTATGTATTTTTTTTACCCAGGGAGGAGCTACATGTGACAGCAGCTGCCATTTTTTGAGGACATGTGTCATCTTGCCAGGTGTCCTTTTCACATAACAGTATATTTTCTTCATCACCATGACAACGCACTTCACTCCAGAAAACAGGAATAAGGCCTAATCCAGAAAAGGGTATGTGTTTCGCTGTACCTTTCTCCCTGTGAAAATAATCAGGGTAGGGTATGAGAGTGGGAGGAGGGAAATGGGAGCATTTTCTCATATACAAATCTTGAAGTAGAAAAGAAAGGGCTTTATTCATTAGTGTAAATTCATCACATTTTCATACAGTTCAGCATTGTCTTCTGCACAAAGAAAAGTAACAGATGTGACCCAGTTCTGACCATTTTGTTGTGGGATATTTTAGGGTTGACAATGACTGCTGGAACAGTGTTGCTGCAGAGCCAGCTACATTCCTGCTCTCCTAGCTGTCAACTGCAAAAGTCAACAGAGTCCACAGTCCATAGGTGAATCTATAGTAGCAGCCCAGTAGCAGTTACAGTTCCAGGAAGGGTAATGCCACCAGGTCTTCTCCCTTATTCTGTCCTCTGCTCCACTAAGACATACCATGCTCCGCCCATAAATGCCATGTATGGTGCCTGTGATGATGGGGCAGTGCAACCACCTCACACTCCATTAGCTCAGGCCCCCATTCATTTTTCTCTCTTCAGCCATTCCCATCCAGCAAGAACATTTTATAAACAGCTCACTTTCCTTCTCGTGCTGAATGTACAGCAACACTTATAAAGCCATCTTGTCTTCTGTGCACAACCAGTTTAAAACAAAGCCCAACTATGGTGATATCAAAGGAACAGATAGATGGAGCACCTGAAAAGCACCAGTAATACCTCGTGAGTTCACCTGGTGGTACAGAGATCCATATTTCTGCCAAACATTTAAGACAGCTCAAACTTTCAGCTCCTGTTTGCTTGGGGCTTTTTGGCCTGGGTTCAGCTTTGAGCCACTTCTGTTGAAAGGACAAAACCATTCACCCGTATCCGCTGAATTGCTTTTGCTAACAGCAGCCTTGTTCAGCTGAAATGTTCAGGGTATGGAAAGCAGATAGGACTTACATGAAAATGAGGGAAGGAGTCACTGCACGTAGACAGCTGAAGTCATAAGCAAAATCACAGCCTCCAGATGGCTGAACTTTTATCTCATCTAACCCTCATATTTTTGTAAGTTGGCATGGTTTGTCCAGATTAGTATTGAACATTATAAACCAGCTTAGATAAAGTTCTGGCTAGCAGTCTTAAAAAGTGGAATAATCCTAATGCAAGTGTGCTGTAAAAGCCCCTTACTGCTTGTAGCAAGAAAAACCACGGCTTTGGTAGATGAGTGAAAGAAATGTTAGAAAGGCAATAAAAGCAGCCATATTATGCTAAAGGCTGCTGTTGATTAACTCTGTTCTGGCAGCAGTGGGAAGCAGTGACCAGCGAGGACATTGCAGGGACTTCCAACCTGTCCGGTATGGTTATAGCTCTAAAATGTTGCCATTTGCCAAAAATGTAGGATGAGGGCCAGGTGTCATTTGGCATACTACAGTGGGTGATTACTAGGAAAACCCCTTGCCCACGAGAATTAGAAATGTTCCTGTGATTAGGAGCCCATGTAGAGCCTGTCCTGGCCACATTTACATTGTTATAGATTCAGTAACCTCACTGGAGCTGTTAATTGACACTTAGATATGTGAGACCGGGATAGGACCACGTAATTCTGTCCTAATGGGCATCTCCCAGATGTCCAATAGAGCAGTTTGTGTTTGCCCAAAGCTTGCTGACCTGTTCACACGTTTCACTTGGAAAGCAAAGCATTTGCCACGGTCTGCTCCTGTCCAGATCCTATCTTCATCCTTCTGAGGAAATACTGATTTCCTCTTTGAAGTGTAACACGGCTAAAGCAAGCAAAGTATTCTGGGAGGAACAACTTCAGCAGTCAAACACTTTCAAACAGGAAAAGCAATCATCAAACACAAAGAGCCCTCAGGATTTACAGTGTGGATTGTCCTTTATACTGAAGCATCACGAAAATTAGTTGGCTGATTTTTACTCAAACTGAAACTTACCCGAGTGCAAGCTGTCGACACACAACGGTCGCGTCATTATTGTCCCAATGGCTCCCACAGATTGTTCCCCAGATTCCATTCAAATACACCTCCACTGTACCTTCAAACTCATTCTTGCCTCCCCGGAGTCTCACTGACCCTAGTTACCAAAAATTAAACATAAAACAATTACACTTCCAAGATACCTATTGCTTGGTTAATGAATCCCACGCAAAAGATTCTGAACTTCATTTTCCCTGAGTTCTTGTTTCATGGATACTTAGATGTTTCCAAGAAACATTCTGGCACACCTAACATTCTCATACAGTGATACACAAAGTGATAGAACCCCTTTTTTACATGAGGAAAGCATTTTGCTCCTCATACTGAAACTGTATCATATTTCTGAGCCTTCTACAACTTAGTTAAAGATCTAACAAAGAGAAAGTATTTATAGACACATAATTATTGAAATGTGATTTCCCCCATCCAGATGAGCAAAGCATATATATGTGTGTGTGTGTGTGTATATATATATAGTGCGTGTGTCTATTTGTATAAAATATGCTATACTCTGATCTTTCACAAAATTCCATTGACCTTATGGGAATCAGAAAATAACCACATGGACTGCATAGCTTTTGCTCTAACCCATGTTATATTTTGCATATCATAGATGACAGAGTTTATTTTAGCCAAAGAATGCATTCGTTCATACTTTTCTCACACAGAAAAATAGTGCATGTAGTTCTATGAATTCATGAGAGGTCTTCACCATATTCTCAGACAAAGCAAGCTAAAAACCATAAAGAATTGTCTAAAAGAACTGAGGAGGAAAAAAAGTGCTTCTTGAGAGCTACAGAGCACAGAAATCCAATAAAATTAGAAGATTTTGCATTTTTGTATTACAGTAGTTTTATTGGAGATGTCAAATGTATCTACTGTTGAAGGTAGACAAGTGCCACTGGCAAAGGTGGGGGAAAGGCTGGTCTTAGGGATAACTACATAGAAACAGAAAAGAATCATGACAGAGCAGTAATTCAACAAGAAATATTTCTGTTAAATTATCAAACCTAGTCCAGCTGTATAAATTCGTATTGCCTGAAATCCCAGTTAATCCATCTGCCTCTGTTATGTGATCTACTTAGAAGCTACACCATCATCCAGGTTGCAGGGGTTTAGCAATGGGATGAAGATAGTCGGTGTTTGTGCCTGCATTTCACTGTGTCTGTGTTCATCTTTGGGTAAATAATAATAGGTAGATCCAGTTTTTCTTCTCAGCTTCTGTCCTGGGTTTAGCTCAGTGTATTTTATAAAACCGCAAAGCCAAACAGCTGCCAAATAACTCGAGGAATTAATTAACCTCATGTTTGGCTTGGCGTGTTCCTTTCTGCCTCCTGTTTACTTTCTCAGCAGTAACTTACTGTGCAGTAAATTACAAACAACATTTATTCAGCTCATGTTACAGAGTGAGCTATCATTCCTGAGACAGGATTATTACTGAGTCAAATATAACTATACTGTAGACATGTTGCACATCATTTATCTGTCTTTACAATTTTTCTCTTTGTTTTTCTGTATGTGTCACAGACAGAGTCTGGAATTCTGTTTATTTCTGCTCTTCACCAGACTTTTGTATAGACTATTATTTTCACTTGAAACGTCAACTGCACTCATAGCAAAGTGATTCCTGACATACCAGAAAGCAAGTTTGAAGATGTCATCTCCAAAAATATGTTTATTTTAGTGCATGATTGCTTACAGTGCTGCATGACACCTACTGAAATCAATACAGTGCTTCCTGGGTACACATTACACAATGTTTCTATTCAAATACTTGAATAAGGGAGTACTAGAAGAATAAAATTCTCTTCTAAGGTCTCCATGGCAGAATTTGGCTCACTGTGCTTTCTATATGCAGAGATTTCCCAGTGACGGTGGTGGAAGAACTCAGTCATCTACACACAGCAAAACACACAGGAGGATCGCTAAAGGTAATTTTGTAGCCAATTTTAAACATTCTTGATTTTCACCGGATAAGTTAATGTAGAAAGAAATAAAAAGAAAGCCTATTTTTACATGTAGGTAATATTAAACCTGCCATTTAACACAGGTAACCAGATATAATGTGTATGCACTTTGAAGTATGTATCAACCTCTGTCATATGACCAAGTCATAATTATGTAGCAAACAAATCAAAGGGCACTAATGAGAAAATTATTTCTCTGTTGTTTACTCAAAATGTGGTATTCAGACACCTGGTAGTTATATTACCAGATCAAGAGATACATTAGTTACAGTAGTGATACCTCATAAAACAGAACCTCAACATCAAGACTTTCATTACAGTAGCTTAGTTTTTCCTTCCAGTATATAAAATTCTTTCTTCATGATGAAACACAGCTCTGTGTTTCCTGTGTAAATTGATCCTAGGGAATTGCAGGATAACAGCATGATCTGCCATCATGTGTGTTGATGCTGTATGACCAACTATCTGCTTATGTGTTCATGTTTTCATTGCAAGGTAGTTGGGGCTTGCATTGAAAAATTATCAGGAAACACTTTTTCACTTTTTCACTTCATAGGCAGCAAGAAACCTAATACTTAGCGTGATTGAAAGGATACACATTAATTCCTTTTTTCACTGTCTACTGCTGTTCCAATGTAACACCTCAGGCACCCCAACATGTGTCTCAGGGGCTTCCTCTGTGCTGCCCCCGGAGCACAACTCTGCAGAAGAGTGTCTGCATTCCCTCTTAAAATGCATGTCTGGCTTCAGTGTATGCACTGGAGGCTCTAGGTTTCTGGAGTCAGAGGTATAGTAGCATCTCAAACTTTTAAGCTATAATTTTCTTGCTCTTTTAGCTGCTGAAGCAAACCAAACCTGTTGTGAGTAGAGCTAATGCAGTAGTATCTACTCTTTCTGCTCTCCACCAGATAAATATGGAGGCAGACCTCTGCTTAAAGTGCTTATCAAACCTACCCTGCCTCAACACAAAGCTCAACAACAGGGATCAACAGCACCAGGATCCTGCCCATGGCTCTGCCCTCCTCAGCACTGGACAGGAAGGGGGAGGATGAGTAGAGGTCATCTGATCCCACAATAGTTAGAAACAAAGGCACAGGACCCAAAGCAGGCTTATAAGACAGCTCTAGATACACACTGTGGTCTTAGGACAGACTTAATTCAGCCCTTTATTAAAAAATACAATCCACTATCTTGACAGAAACTCCTTCATTTATAAACACTCAGAAAATATGTGTGCATTTACTGTAATTGTGTTCTAGCTGAGGCAACTGACGGTCAATTCCTGTTGTTTACATACAGTCTGATAATTTTAGTCGTCCTGGTATCTGCCCAAGTCAGAGGCTTTCCTATCTGCTATCACTGTTGAAAGGAGATTAAGTTATACTTGCAAATGCAAGGAAGTAAGGGTATCCAGTGGGTGCTGCTGAGACTTGCTCCAGAACACCTGCCATATAGGCTGAAAATGAGACACTGAGGAAAACAGGGAGAGGAAAACCACCCAGCCAACTTTTAATTAACTCCAAAAAGCAGAAGAGCTTCAAAGGAATTGCACTGTTGTGCTTGGCCTCTTTTCCTGTACGTTCTCATGCGCGGAGATGCTGGGTAACTTCAAACCCTGTTTTATTTTTTACATTTCACTGGGAATGAGCATTGTTACTGTGTGGCTGAATTGCAGATAGAATGGGAATCACTTCCACTTCTGCTGTGTGTGTTAGTGCTGCAGCAGTGGTGTTGGCCAAAGGTGTGCCATAGTTTCTTGGTAAACACC
Source organism: Bombycilla garrulus (assembly GCA_013400315.1). Lineage (NCBI taxonomy): Eukaryota > Metazoa > Chordata > Aves > Passeriformes > Bombycillidae > Bombycilla > Bombycilla garrulus. Next base: position 656,497 of record VXBU01015236.1, on the reverse strand, counting down.
TGTCCAAAGGTTTTCAATTTGACTGTAAATGTAGGCTGGGAAAATAGGAATCAGAAGTAGAAATTGTCTGTGTCTTTCACCCTGGTGCTCTGAAATGGCAGATTTAAAGCAAAGCAAAAGAAGTCATTTCAATTTTGGAAATATGTAAAAACAACAAATAATTTTATTTCTGTCCCAATGTCCAAGGTGTTCCAATGTGGGATAGTGCTACAGAAAGGCCTTGCACTGACAATTCATCTCTGTTGTCTTGGAGTCAATTAGGTCAGTCCAAATTGACATCAGGTGTGAGGGTTTCCCATTGATACATGCTCTATATCCCATGGGAACACACTGTAACTTCTAGTATTTAGAATACATGGGGATGATCCAAAATACATATAAAAGGGTCTATCCCAGTTTCAGAATGAAACTAATTCACTGGTTTGTATGAGGTTCTTGCAAAAAGCTACATGTAGCACAGGTAAAACCTGGCATTGGTTCAAATCAATGGAAACTTCCCTTCCAGGATCAAGCCTGACTAAAATCAAAGAAATTAATCCTGTTGACTTCAGCAAAATGATGCATGGTGCTCACTGTGCTCAGTGAATGCTATTGTCCATCACTTTGCTAAAAACTGCTCTTAGTCTAAAATGACAATTGTTTTCCCCAGGTATTTTAACCTTGAAAAAAGGGTGGCTCCAGCAGAACTACTTTTAGAACTATCTTGAGGATCAGTAGCAGTATTGCATACTCAAGGATCCTTATATTAGAAGTTTCATAAATATTGTATACACTGAGTGTGCAATGTGCTGCATTGGTTCCTCTGCAGCACTGAGATCGATCATGTCAGCAGTCAGTGGTTTAAGGCTCTGAGAAACTAAACTGAAACTGAGCAATGTAATGGGCTCTGAAGGACTGCAGTTGTCTTATGTGGGCAGAGCTGGAGAAATTGAGGGGTCTTGCTCTGTGCAGCTCTGGTAAGAATGGTTCCAGAGGAGCTGCTTATGGACATTCATGTTTCAGTTCTAATCATAAGCTATTAAAAAAACTAAATCCCAAAAGTTGTTCCATCAACTGCTTGGACAACAGTATAACAGGTAGGGAGAATAATGCAGTGTTTGGATGATGAGCCTGAGGCTTGATTCTTCTCTCACAAAAGTTTAGTGAAGCTTTATTTGATTTGCATTAGTGGAATCACCGTTTAATAAAAATACTTTTAGTGGAAAGGTTCTAAAGTCAGGCCTTCCTGGAGATGTGTACTTTATTTCCAGTTCTGCCATTGACCTCTGACAAAGACACTTACCCTGTTTTGTATTGGTCCCTCTTTGTAATAGAAAAGAAAATAATTAATCCACTCGATTCAAAGTGCTTTAAAATAGATGTGTAACAACATAGCATGAACAAGATATGCAGAAAACTATGTGCCACACAAACATTTTGTGGCAGCAGCTCTTCCCAGGTACTGAGCTAGGCCTCCTTCTTGGAGCCTGGGTACACCACAGGTAAGTTGTTATTAGCAGCAACTAAAATACTGCATTGTGGTGGGCTTCTACTGCCTCTGTGTAGAGAGTACGCTCATATTCATTTATTGCCCTCTGTGATATCCTTGGTTAATCATGATAATTTATGTATATTTGTATTTGGTTTACTTGCTTTCAAGGAATCAATAAGTAATGTTACACAGATATATTTAGAAGGAAGGAAATGAAACACCAAAGCCTATTATTTTAAACCGTAGAACTGATTTTAGACTGGTTCTGTCCCGTCTAATTGCAAAGGCACTTTTAAAAAAAATTTCAATGTTACTGTTTAAATATAAAACACTTTAATATATACACATGCACGAAGTTTAGCCACTTAACTTTGCATATAAGTCATAATATTTAAGCAAGAACAACACAGAGATTTGCAGGTAAGCCTTTGAATATGGTATTGTATTTAGTTATGGCAGGTGCCCAACACTGAGAATGCGCTTCCTTAGCCCAGGTACTAAAGCAAGAGGTGCCGTGAGTTTCTCGCTGAGCAGTCTGTCCCTCTCTAGCTGTAACCACATCATGACATTGCCTCACTGGCATCTTTTTGCTTCGTGTAAGACAGGAATGTACTTCAGGGGGAATGTTACAATGATCTTTTATTTCTGGGCAACTGGCTTGATTTGTGTCCATGTTCCACCTTAAGTCATCTCTCAAACTTTTTAATCCTTTCATATTGCCCCATGGAGGCTTTTGGACAGACATTGGCCCTAGTGATGCCACTGGAGTTTACCACCGAGTCCAACAGGAGCAGATTATCTGTCCATTACAAAGTATTGGCTATTGTTCAGTAGCTGTATCTTCCCTGTTTGCAGGGGCCAGCATGGATTTCCTTTTTCTGGGGGAACAAAGCATTCTGAAAAGACTGCAGAAACACAGCTAAACCCAAATCATGCAGTATTTTTGGTGGTTTTTTGCTTAAATTGCCATCATGCTGAACTGACAGGGGATTCTGAAACTTACTTTACTAAGTGCAAGACTGGGTTCATAGCAATAAACTGCTGTGTTCTTCACTATTACATTAGACCAAGTCCTCATAAAGTATTTTGGGAACCAGACTGAAGAATTCTAAAAAAACCTATTAATATGTTGGGCTGAATTAGAGAAGCAACTGTGGTACCCTTTCTGAAAGTGAGACCAGTTAAAGGGCATGAAGTCTTCTGGGGTTTTTTTCATCTGTCTCTAGGTATCTGTTTTCTCCTCCATGCCACCAGCTGCCTGGTATTCTTTCCAGGGAAACATCTGTACTGCATAACATCGCTCTGTCTTCTTGAAGGAGTACATTTGACTTGGAACACAGCTTTAGAAGCTGCGTTGTTTTTTTTTTTTAATGTGTAAATGTTTAATAGGGACCTTGGTGCCTCCATATCCTCTTCATGTGGTATTTTATACCAATATGTATAATTGACATGTTGTTCAAATAGCTTTTTTTTCACACACATTCTATGGCTACTGTTGGAAGAGAAGGATAACAATCCTTCCCAGTCATCTGAAAGTAAATTAATTTTAAAAACCCTTCACAACCCAAAAGCTTTCACAACAAACAAAATAGTAATATTAATGGTCAACTTCCTTGCTGACTTTGTGCTATTACAAAATATATAAAAGGAAGGTCAACAAAGCAGGGAAATTTAATTTTCATTTCAACAATTATGCTTGATTATGTTTAGTATAGCAATAGATAGCACACTATTCTATTTAGGTAGGAGATAATACCAGAGCAATGCAAGAGAAAATGAGAGGTCATTCCAAACCAGCCTGTACATCAATATATTTAATGCCAACACTGCTGAAATGTAAAGCTGATCAAAAGCTGGATGCTGAAATTGCTGTTCAGTCCTTACAGACTGAAAACTTCCACTGAAGTCCGTGGGAGTTGAGCTGGGAGTGTGTGAGGGGAGCACAAGTCTCTTGGCTCAGCTCACGGATGTTGTTGAGCACCAGCACTAACTTGTGAACCCCATTATCCTGAGATGTGGGGGGGAAAGAAAGTCTTACTGTGTAAACAGTTTGTCCTTGGAGCCAGGCATCCTTCTGTTTCTCTTTCTGCCACTTCACTTCTGTAGACCAAGTGCTCCCCGGATAAGTGAACCCGGTTACAAAAAAGGAATGCCCGCCAGCCTTGGCAAACTGAGCCTACTGAACGCTTACTGCACAGGTTTGAAACGCGGTTCGCCTACCCAGTATTAGAATAGCGGCGAAATAAACCCGGGCGGGACCTTCGTCTTTCCCCTGCATCCTCTGACGCGCGAGTTTAACTCTCCTCTGCGAACAGCTTTGGCTGTCACTTTGGCAGACGGTGTCCGTCCCCTCGTTCCCCGTTCCCTCCAGCCACGGGGAACCGGGTACGGGATGGGAGAACGCCGCCGCCCGGCCAAGGCTCTCTCGGTGTCCCTCTGCCCCCGCATCCCGCAGCCCCGGTCTCTCTCCCGCTCCGCTCCGCTCCGCCGCCGCCCCGCGCCCCGGGCTCGCCCCCTCCGCTTACCTCGCTCGCAGGCAGCGCGGGCGCGCTCCGCCGGGCCGGCCCCGGGAGCGCAGCCGGGCC
>VXBU01015236.1:619838-651937 GCA_013400315.1 Bombycilla garrulus | reverse complement strand
GACAGAGCCCGGCCTGGGGCGCGCAGCTTCGGGCGAGAAGGACAAAACCGGCCCTCAGGGCCGTCTGGGGCGCCAAAGGGATGGAGAGATCCCCAGACGTGTTAGGGGGAACAAAGGGACTGGAAACAAATGCCGTGAAATGTCTTCGAGGGTTTAGCATTATCCCAGTCCCATGTGCTCTGAATAGTAATCTGCTTGTTTCCGAGCGCTGCAGAGGTCTGCATGACCTGATCATCTCTGATTTCCTTGTGCCACCGGGATGGCTGTCAATTATTTCTACTTCTTTGTCTCATACTGTTCGGTTGTTAGTTTGGGTTAGTTGCTGTGTTTTACTTTACAGCTGGTTTTTATCTATGCCGTTCATTCTTAGGGTCCAATTCTGCCTCATGGAGCATGTCCTCTATTTGGCAATTTGTCTGTAATGTGAGTCTGTTGATTCACCTCTCCATAAGATCCTTTTTCTGTCTGGAAAGTGTTAATCTGGTTCCTGAGGGAGCACATCAGTATTTACGCTATCTTTTGTTGAGACAAAAGTCTAAAAGAAAGAGGGTGCTTTCTGCTTTCCATGCAGAATGCCACATATATCCAGTGAACAGTGCCCTTCCTTTAGCAGCCTCCAAACTGTTCAAAAGGTGCAAAATGCAACTTTACCAGTTTAAACTTTTGTTTATAAGAACAAAAGAGCTCCAGTGCTAAGGAAAGCTGGTACTGTAGTGTTTGGGATTGCCTGTGTTCATCTTAGTTCTCCTCGTCTGTGGTTAATTCTTTATGGCAGCATTACAGTTTGTATTTTAATCACTCACAAAGTTAAAGCATACTCTGCTGAGGTTTCTACAGCAACGTGATAACTATGCTATCACAGTGTCTGTTGCACTTCTTTGTGGACAGAAACGCACAGATTGTTCTTTCTTGCTGAGATTTCTTCTGGGGATATGGATACGCATTATTTGAAAAAAACGTCACGACTGGCAAGAATTTAATTTGTTTTCAAAGTATTTGACTGTATACAAGATCTTAGCCTGAAAGCAACTCATTATGGCTGTTTTTAAATTGTCTGAAATTCTGTTTCTGTCATGACAAGTTGCTTGCTTTTATCCTTTGGGAAGGACCAGTTAAAAGCTTGTTCAGCCTAGCTGGTTACGGTTTCCTTCATTGCCTAGTAAACACTTTTTGGCATCAAGTAACAGCAATATTTCATTTTCCCTGACCTAAGCTCTTTTACCAGCCCTCTGTAGCCTGGAAAACAAAGGGTTCTCCTGATCAGCACAGGGGGGAGAGAACAAATGAGTATGATGAGTCTTGCAAAGTGCTTCAGGCAAAGCTCTGAGCCTGGCACTCATTCATGTGTTCTGATTGCATTCACCTCCCCAAGGTGTGTGGGCTCTGCCGTTAACCTTGTTTACCTATTTGGGTAGAGGTACTTGTGCTTGAGTTTGCAAAAGGGTACTCAGCAGGAGATGGGGGAAAAGAGGGCAGGACACTCAGGGAAAAATGTTTGGAAGTACTACAATTCCAAAAAAGCATCAAGAAGAGAAAATGCAGCGTCATAATGACTCACTCCCAAGACAGGGTTCAGGTTTAATGGAAGGATCCACATGTACAGATTGACTATTGCACATTTTAATTTTTACTATTAATGTTCTTTTTGATGTGATCTTATAAGAAGGAGGAGCCTTCATTTGTTTTAGTAACTATAAATAAGCTTTCCCTATGACATGAGGTCTGTTAATGCTACAGGAAATAATACTTTTGTTGCAATTTACAAATCAGGGACACAGTCTGGCATCCATTCAAGACACTGATAATAAACTCACTGTAAAGAGGGGCACTCTTCTAAGGAATCCTGGAGCTGATGGAGGTTTTTTTGCAGGCTGTATGCTTTGCACTTTGCTTACAGCTTCTGTCTTGGCTTGAGCATTTCCAAGTGTCTCCCCCATATGGTTTCTCTGGTGTCTGAACAGTGTGAGCACATGCACAGTTTGTCCTGCGGCTCTGGCACTTACAGGTGCCATGCAGAGAATCACTCTGATCTGCTTGACTGCTTTTATCACACTTGTAGCAAGCTCATTATCTCTGAGACTTCTGCCTCTGCCACTTGTAGTCACAGTCCCTCAAAAGTTCTTGGAAAGAGCAAAGACAAAGCAGGAGTTACATTTTTAGACTATGGTTTTGAGAACCTTAATTCTTTTGGACTTAAAATGGACTCTCACACATGAAATAACAGTGAAACTGCACTATGCTTTCAGGATGGACTTTACCTTCACATACTTAGAAACAAGAAACAGAGGATTATTACTCTGACATAGCTTTAGAAAGATGCCAAATAGGAAATGCTCTTACTGCATATGGCTGCCTTAAAAAGTGTTCTCTCTGCTGTACAAAACTGTTGAAAACTTATTCACAAATTGAATTGCAAATGGAAAGAAAAGAAAAGAAAGTTTCCTTAGTTAGGAAAATATGCGAGTAGTCCTTTGGAAATCTCAAAATCAATCTGGATGTTACATATAACTTGGATTCTGAAATTACTGCATTCAGCTTTTCAGGAAAAAAAGGCAAAAAACTGCTGAAAAATCATAAATCTTTGGAAACTGTGCTAGTTAAACTCCTGCAGCAGCACTGGGGGATTTAAAGTCAGTAATCTGTGTTTAACAAGGCCTGTATTTTTATAGGAAAGCAAAGGCTTGTTTTGGTCTTTTGGGATTGGTAGGGAAAATAAGCCATTAAGTCGACATTACAGTGGGTGAGCTGGCTCCAGGTGAAGCCCATTCCCCCTTTTTCTAAATGGTTCCAACACTGAGTCTCAGTATTCAGCTTCTTTTGACTGCAGTCCCATAGACCAACACTCATGACCAAAGCTGGGAAATCTGTGCTGTGCCCGGGCAACTTCCATGACAGCAGCTGGAAATCATCTGCCAGAATAGGTTTTAGTTTCTCCACAATTCCACAGGGTTGGCTGCTTTTTCTCTACTGATACTTGATAGTCCCAACACCAAACTATTGATAAGACAAAGAATCAATAATTCATAGTTATGAATGAATCTGACCACTTCAACATCCACTGCTCCCCCCATATTTCTGTGCACAGATTCCTTAGGTTTCCCAAGAAATGGAAATATTTGAAATATTCACATAATACAGAGAAGTGTAGGTTATACATAATATGCAAGGCTTTAAAGGAAACTTACTCAAGAGCTTCCTTCATCCTAATAGCTTTCTAAAAGCACTTGATAGTTCCTCCCTGTGGCTGGCTCTGATTTTGCATGGTGTGAGGATACAGGTTATTAGAGGGCTAATTTTCAATGAGTGGTTCATGCAAATAGGTGAAAATATCTGATGTGTCGGTTAACCTTGCAAAAATAGTAGTCCTGCATTTCAAAGCATTTAATACCCGGCTTTTAAAATTCAGCTGGAGAATCACTCTAATTCTGCTGCCATTTGAATCAATAGGAAAATTCACTGATTAGCCTCTTCCTGTGTTCAGTAAAGCTGCTTACCTTTATTTTTGAGTCACTCATGCAGTGTGCTGTCAGCAGAGATTTTGGAAAAGCTGAGCACTTCCAGCTGTTGGTGGAATTCAGTTAAAACACTGGTGACAAGTAAAGGCCTGACTCAGGCCTGTCTCACTGCCACTGCCACCCCTATCCAAGGTGTTCTCTCCTGCATTCCCTCCTGCCCAGGTTAGCATCAACAGCAGCACAGATGGGACAGCAGAGCAAGGGCTGACTTCAGGCAATGAGAAAGGTGAGAAATTCCCCCAGGAAAGAAGTACAAAGCAGAGAAAATATAGCGAAACAGCCAGGCACAACAATGAAATTATTTTCATACTTTCTAGTTAATAATTTTGTACTTTTTTTTTTTCATCTAATCAACTGTGCTGGGGGCAAATAGATCAAGTGCTGGAATAAATGGAAAAACTTGTACACATGACCTAGTGGGCACTGGGTGAGATCAAACACCAGGCTGAAGTCAGGACTAGGAGAGGAAGCGAAGCTTCACACAAAGGAGACTTCCATGTGCAAAATGAGCCATGGAATGGGTGCCGAAATGAGTCAACATTTTTAGGATATAAGTCAGCTCTCTTATAAAATAATTTTATTCATTAGTGTCATTCTTTTAAACTACATGGGCAGCAGAAATTTGAAATGCTGCCAAGTCTGACTCAAAATTAATTTGGGTTTGTACTTATGTGGAAGAGAATAGGCCTTTTGTCTGTAATTCCATATAAGCTCCATAGGGTGACCCTGCATTGCACAGGATGTAGCTGAACAGCCGGTAATTGATGAGGTTTCCATTAACACATAACACAGTGTACCCAGTAATGAGATCACAGGAAAAGCTTTTTTAAAGTGTTAAGTACTTTCTTTACAAGGAGCCGAGTTTGTTTTATAAGGGAATAAGGAACCTGTTTTCCTGGAACAAGGCAATGAGAAACTTGATTTCCTGGAGGAGTTCCATACATAGGTGTACATGCGCTCAACACTGAGCTCCACAGACAAGATGAAGTAGCTGCAGTTAAAACTGAAAGGTTTAGAACTGGGGATCAATTCCTGTTGCACTTGTAAAGCAGGTTACAGAGTGTGGGGTGTAACACTTTGGAGCACTGGAGACAGGTTGTGTCCACGGTGTTGCTACAATTTCAACAAAACCCACGAACATGGAACTGGTACAGCATGCGGAGCTGTTCCTGCGCTCCCAGTGCCGAGGGGTTGGAGCCTGTTTGATATTGCCTCCCTGAGCAAGCTCCAAGCACTCCTTATGCTCCTGTCACAGAAGGAGCATTCAGCAGATCCCAAGTGTGCGGTGCCATGTGGCACAGTGGGGAGTGAGACTGGAGTGTGAGAGCAGCAGGGCCCCAGCCTGCTTGTGGAAATACAGCAGAGGTGCTGCTTTATCTCCTGATGCTCGCAGTGGGAAGTGAAGGCAGCATCCCGTATGTTGCAGTCTGTTAACTGGGTGAAAGGGGAGGCTGCGTAGCCAGCCTATAAATACGTGTATTTAAAGAGGTAAGAATAGGCCAAGGAGGATATTGTGAAGAAATGGCATAGAAAATCACTTTTGTTAACAAACAAGCTCAATGGAGTTTTGCTGAAAAATGGAACTTCAGTTCCAAACCTGACTACTCTATGTGTGAGATTTGATAAGTGAGTCAGTTCTTTAAGGGACACAAAATGTGGAAAAAAATTGATGTTTTTTCATCATAAAACATACATTTTGGACTTTTTTTTCATATAGAAGGCGGCCCTTGCAAATGAGTCAACATTCAGAGCAGGATTAAGCCTTATTTATACAAAACATGCCCTGTCACTGAGGACAACTGGTTCACAGAGCTGAGATATATGACCTTCTACAGTTTCCTCTGACATTCACGTGAAGAAGGTTTCCTGGGGTAAACAAGCTTTTTAAATGTACTTGTTTAAAGAAGATCTTCTCTCACAGACCATCCAGATAGTTCCCTCCAATGATTTATGTTTGGAATGGTAGCATATGTCTTCTCTTTCCTTGGAGATAAATTTATGAGAACATTTCTTAATAATACCAGTTTCAGAATTCTGCATTTCATTGTTGTGAAGTGTAAGTGAAGTGAAAATCCCAAACCATAGAAAGTGAGGGAGGCAGAGTTAGTTTGTGTCTCTGTCTTCCACCGAACCAAAGTCCCACCTTCTCATTAGCAGCAGTGGAATGAGGCATTCCTGCTACATGTTACACTACCTCTAACAACAACACACACACAGTCTGTAAAGACATTTTTACTGCAGAGTCTCAGAAGAATATAGGAATTACTCTAGTGCTGAGCTACATATATGAAATGATCCTTGGTCAATATTACCCCAACTTAATCCTAGCTATTTTAAATACATGTGTTTTCTGAGAAAGAAATTGTAAAGGCTTCATTCTATTATCATTAGTAATAGTTTTGGATAAGAATATTATTATTTTTCCAAAGGAACACAAATTCTCGAACTTACTGAAGGGAAAATAAAAAAAAGAGTTTATACTTACTTGACTCACAGAGTCTGGGATTTGTTCGTTTGTATTGAAAGCATGAGGACTAATTTTAAATTATCTTTTTTTTTTACTTGCAATTTGAATTATTTGAGAAGTGTAACTATTAAGGAGGGGGGTATATTGATGAGTGTTTATAATCCATGGTCTCTTGGCTGTATAGGTTAATTTCATTGAAACAAGTGAATCTTCTCATGTTAGTGAGAAGATACTGTGCATTATGAACACATGCCTTAGTTTCGCCATATTGGTACTGCTTTAAAAAAATACAGATCCCAGTAGTTCCTTGCCTGCTTTCACAAATATATGCAGAGCTGGAGCAACTATTTCACACTGATTGCTAAGAAGTAATGCACAAAGATGTACTTGGTATTTTTGCCTCCTTTCAACAACGTAGATGAAATTCTACAATGCAGACACATACGCTTTAAAATAAATAAGGTAGGGATCTGTGTACAGTTTTGAGGAGTTTCTGTACCAGGTGGGATCAGAGTTATCTTTGCACACTGAATTATGTCTCCTGTAGTTAGAACAGCATTGTGCAGACCTGTGACACTTAGATTGCCTTCATTCCCACAGATTGTGGGTGGGAAGGGTAACAGATGACAAGGGGGCAAAGAAGCAAAGTTCCACTGCTGGAACTACTGGCAAAACAAAATGCTTTCTTATAATCATCATGGTTGGTTAAATCTTCCCTTATTCATCTTTACTTCTGACTTTCTTATCTCCTCAGATCCCTCTTGTCCTATCATTGTGATTTCCCCATTGTGATTTCCTTGGTAATCTGATGGCTCTTTGGAATTACACGTTCCAACTTACTGTTTTCATACTTAGCTATCTTGTCTGACAACGATACATCAAGTAAAAGAAAAAACTAAAATTAAGCCTATTGGATTATGAAGAGCAACATATTTTTTCTATAGGTACAGCTGCACAAAACATAGATGGTGACTTCTGTTTTAATATTGATATGCTTAGCACTCCATTTATTTTTTCAATAAGTGCTGTATTATACTATGCTCTACTTTTTTTACTTCAGGCTTTTAAACATTGTTAATTTTACACAATACCTCCTAATTGTAAGTCAGTAAATCCTACCAGACCACATGTCCAGTTGTCTGAAGTAGAAGTACTGCTCACTTCATCAATTGTAAAATTTCAAACCTCTCCTTGCTTTACTATGATCATTACTCTGTTTTGGAACCAGGTCTCAGAATGTTGCCATTAGTTTCAGCAGAGGATTCATTTAGCCCTTAGAAATCAAATAGGTAACTTGTGCTGGGAGCTGTAGGAGGTGGACTTGCAATTTGAATCATAGGATCACAGAACACTTTGAGGTTGGAAAGGACTTCAAGAACCATCTGATCCAAACCTTCTTGGCAAAACCACATCCTAGACAGGATGGTCCAGCACCCTTAAAAGTGTCCAGTGTTGGGAAATCCACCACTTCCCTAGGGAAATCATTCCAATGCTGTGTAGTCTGTGTCCACTTTCTTTTTCTGTATGTGTGGGTTTTTCTTTCTGAATGTCTCTCTGAATTTCCTAGGATCCAGGAAAGTTCAGGCCATTTAAGAAACTAAGTAAGTTTCTTCCATGTAGGAGAATTAGAAATATTTAATCATTCTTTAAACTTTTGTGTGCAAGTCAGTTATGCTTGCTGACGAAGTAGAAGGAAATACGATGCCATTGAAAGCAAAGGAGTTACAGAATCTCTTTGAAGATTCCTGTCAGTGGTCACACACTGGAATGATCAGTCGGTGCAGGGGCAGCAGCTCCAACACCACGGCTCTTTGTCCATCACAGAGGACATGTCCAAGGCTGGATCAGGTGGCAATGCAACTTGATCCAGATGAAGTGTGAAATCGCAGCACATGCCGGGCAAATTACCCACAGCCTGTGGCAGGCTGTTTATGAAGGCTCTGTTTTGGCTGGATGCTTGTGGGCTTACTGAGGACAGTCAATACTCGCCTGATAGACACTCTGCTGCTACTCAGTTACTTCCAATAGATTTTTAAACAAAATCTGAGCTGCTGCAGTGAGTTTGTACAGATTCATGGCTGTGGTGGTTTTGCAATAGGCTCATTGAGTCAGATTGGCCTTCTGGTGGGGACACAGCCTAAGGCAGGGGTAAAAAAGCAAGCACAGACGTGGTCTCACTGGGTGTTGGGATACTTGTTCAAAATCAGCTCCAAAACTGAGGTAACAATTTATAAAGATATTTCTAAAGAGCTACATCTAGGTACTTCATTGAAAGCATGGGGGAAAGGGACATGAAATAGCAGGAGTGTGATGTTAGTCCATACTAACATCTGTTTTTCTATTTATAAAATATTCTTACATTTTCTGTTTTTCTAATCAAGTGTTTTGAGTTAAGAGATAAACTTTCTCATTTCATCTATTTGGTCCACTTGGTGCTTTTAGTTTATGACTTTATTTAGCATCTAATAGGGCACAATGTAGTTTGAGTTTTGTAAATAACAATTAATTTGAGAGAATAGTGCTAAATTAAACAGTTTGGGTCTAGTTGTGTAACTGTTACAGCAATTTATACTGACACAAAATAAGTAGCATTGTTTTGCTAAATGGAGTAATCTAGACTTGAATATATGTCAGTGTGACACAATTCCCAAATGGGTGTGAAATTGTGTCATTATTTGTTAGTGTTTTATAAATACTTTATAATGCCATAAATGGTTAAACGAAGTAGCAGAGAATGTCTGCTTATTGCACAACCATCTGACCTTGGAAGTAGATACAAGTGGGCCGAAGGACAGGATTTGAATTCAAAATTATCCCAACAATAGTAATAATTAAAAAGATTGAATGCATGTTAGTAAAGAGAAGTGAAAGCTAATGTACTCAGGGATAATCAGCTAAATAAAAACAGGATTAGGAAACAATTGGCTTCATAAATATGAAGGAAAAACTCTGGATAATGGATCAGAGTTGATAACAGTTCCACAAACTCCTTAGTCACCATTAGACAAGCGAGAATTTGATCTGATACTTTACCTCAACAGAAACACAGGCTGGATATAAGGCTCAGAGAGCTGAAACCACAGCATGCACAGAGAAGAAGAAAGGCACGGAGCATTCTGCAAAAATACAACTTTTTTTGTTTGAAAGGGTGCATGTATACAGCAGAACATCTTCATAGCCATTAATGTTTGTAAAGATAGCTCATCTTAGCAACCAGTTCTAAAAATGGAGTGCAGGCTCCCACAAACCTCATCAGATCACATCCAGGAGGAAGTGATTTTGTTACTGTGCAGAGACTTCTCCTGGATTCATTACAGCCGACAATATCAAAGCAGTGTACAGTAGCATGAGACAGCTACTGAGCATTTTTTTCCCATAACAGTTCCATAGATAGGACAGTATAACTAGTAATGTATTCCCTAAGGAGATGAAAAGAACCCAACTTCTGTAATTGTAGGGTTTTGACATTTCAAAAGCTCCATCATATTTCTAGGATATTCTGTCACTGAGAAATGTGGGTAGCTGGAAATGGTTTCTTTTTGTATTAGTCTGCACTTCTTTCATTTCCTTCTCTTCATGCATCTTTCTCAGTTCTCAGTGTGACCATGTGACCTGCATAATGTCATTGTCAGGTACACAATATATACCACATTCAAAACCAGGAGAATTACATCTTGTATCACTGAAGTGTGTCATTATCTAGCACTCAGAGACCAGCAGAGGAACAGCACGCTGTGGTAACAGGAGCTGAGTGTCACTTCTCAGCTCCTGCTGGCCACATCACTGGGTCTGGATATTACGGGAAGGATTGGTCCGTGTCAGGAGAGCAAACACGAGCATTAATTGTAACTGCGGGATAATTTGTCAAGTTTCTTATCCTTTTTTACGTTTCCTTTTGTGAGACATTAGGGAATGAGGTTCATTGCAGGCCTTTATTTCCGTCTTCATTCTTCACTGCATTCTGAATAGTTCTCAGAAAGTCAGCATGAAATGTGGATTGGATACATTCCTAGACAGACAGTACAGAGGAGAGGGGAGCCAGGAGGAAGAGGGAAAGACGCCAAAAATCAGACGAACAGAGCTTCAAAGATTCTCTTCCGTCACAGCGGAAGTTTCTAAAGGATCAGAAGATGAGAACAAAACATGAAGGTTAACCTACGAATAACCACCAGGCGATACTGGAAGTGGATATAAAGGATGCCCTTTAGAAAAAGCGAGCAGATGTTTAAGTGGTCACAGCTGTGACACGGCCTGAGCCAGGTGTCGCCTCAGGGGCGGTCCGTGCGCTGCAGAGGCACAGCGAAGGTGCCCTTTGCAGGGACCCTCGGAGAGCGGCTGCAGGGCCCGGAGCCGGGCGGAGCGGTACCGGGATTCCCTGCGGGATGCGCGGAAGTGACGCGAGGCCGGGAAGTGACGGCGGCGGCGGGCGCGGGCCGGTGCGGGCCATGCACGGCCATGAACAGCCATGAACAGCCGGCTGCAGGAGATCCGCGAGCGGCAGAAGCTCCGCCGCCAGCTCCTGGCGCAGCAGGTACGGCTGGGAGCGGCCCCGGCGCTGCGCTGCGCTGCGGGGGCAGGGCCTGGGGCGGGCCGTGTGCGGGGCCATGTGCGGGGCCGTGTGCGGGGCCGGCCTGGCCTGGCCGCGGCGTGACTTTGTGTTTCCCGCTGTGCAGCTGGGGGCCGAGAATGCGGACAGTATCGGCGCCGTGCTCAACAGCAAGGATGAGCAGCGGGAGATCGCCGAAACCAGGGAGACCTGCAGGTCGGTACGGGAGGGCGGCGGCTGTGCAGAACCGGAGCACAGGCCCGGGAAATTTTCTTTCGGTGAAAGAATATTCAGTAATCAGTCAAATCAGAGCCGTGACTAGGGCGAGTAGGGTCTAGTTATTCCCTTCTAAAAGCAGCTTGGAAATACAGGCTGACTTTTTGTTTCTGGTGTTAAAAAGCTATTGTGTAGGAAAACCGAGATATGTACTTAGAATGGGCCGTCTTCTTGGGTCCCAGAGCCTTCCTGGTTTTGCTAAGCACAGTTCATGACAGTTCAGTTCGAAAGTTCTCAGGAAACTAAGGGTATGTCTAGGACAGAGCAGCTATTGCTTATTAATTCTCACATGTCTGTGAACATGCTTAATTTGGTAGATAAAGTGCTTTGGGGTTAAAACAAGCTGTACCTTTTAGAAGAGAAAGATGAAAAATGGAAGGGAATCAGCTTAGTTCTGTAGATACACCGCATTGGTTAAAATAAGCTGTACTTTTGAGAGCAGAATGAGACAGGCAAGGGAATGACTCTTTTTAAGAGTTCGGTCCTTACTAAGTTGTGCTGAACTCAGATATACTGAGAGAGGAATGGATTTTCATGTATGATGTTTTGAAATAGTTTCAGATTTGTATCATGTGGTCAAGGCAGATTATCAGAGATTCCTAAACACTTTTATTTGGAGATAGAAACTTCACTGGGAGGATTTTTGGCTCTTCATAGGGCTGCTTATGATACTTCTGCACCAAATGCAAAACGTAAATATCCAGATGAGGGAGAAGCTGATGAGGAAGAGATTGAAGAATATAAGGTAAGAAAAAAAAAGACAAAGTTACTTTTCTTTGGTGTTGTGTCCCTGAGGTACTTAGAAGATGTGTGTGTATATTAAAATAAATGTGATGTATATAGATTCTTTAATGCCTTCCACTGCAGAAGTGTAAAAGAGAGGGCATAGATGCTGCACAGGTGTGACATCAGTGTGGCATCATTGCTTTGAGCTGTACACTCAGCAAACCCCATTGTTTGAAGGCTTAGTGCTGCTCCCAGGAGGAGGCAGGCCTGGGTGTAAGTGCCCACAGGGAGTGGCACTGAGCCATGGCTCACTGTGGGCAGAAGAGGTGAAATGTGTGTGTGCTTGGATACACAGAAAGAGTCTTGACCAGAATTGTGTTGTGTCAGAAGGAAAGCCTGTGGTGAGCAGCAGGCACAGGCCATGGGATGAGACAAGGGAGGCTGAGGGTGCCTTCGGACCCATCTGTGCCGTGCCAAGGATCACAGTTCTGCATGAGTGGAAGAAACAAGGGATTCTAAAGGAATTGGAAGTAAGAGGCTTGGTTTGGGGTGATCTTTTAAGTGTCCAAAACGTCCAGGAAGAGTTAGGTTAAAAAAAACCAAACCAGGATGCCTCCATGGTCATTGAAGTGTCAAACTCTCATGCCCTTTGCTTTTCAAGTGCTCATCCCAAAGCTATGTGACAGCTTTCTCCTAATGTGATGTTTTGGCCAAGATGAGAGATAAAAAGAGCTTAAACAAAGGCACAATTATGATACAGCTGTCTGTATGATTTGCTCCGGGATCTGGTTGCAGTGTATGTCCTCCTCCCTTTTTCCAATCTCCTAATAACCTTGTTTCTGTGGTTAAATCAAATCAATGTCAGTGTATTTATAAAATAGTGCAGTGTCTGCTATTCTCTTGGATGCCTGAAATAGTAATTTTTTAAATACAAAGCCTTCTCATGTTACATTTGTATTCAGGTTTGTAAATCTTGCTGCCTTTTATCTTAATAAACTAAAAAGTTAATGTATGACAAGATGGTTTTTGATGATTGATTTTGAAAATCTCTCTGTAAAAGGACAGATATTATTTTTAATATGATAAGTGTTAGTCTGTACATGCTGTTATTAAAGAAGTTGTCACCGTGCGGTAGGAGGGTGTTTGTGAAGCAGGGTTTTTATTCTTGCATTAGTGATCATTTAATATCAATTAATTTTACTTCTTCACCAAATACATGGCTAAAGAACTAAATTTTAATTACCTATAAAGAGTCACCTGGGTTGGCAAAGTACATGAATCTTATCATTAAGTTTTTCTTAATCATTGTAGAGAAGACTTACCCTGAAGTGGGCTGCAACCACTTGCAAGTGGCCAGACTTTTTCTGTATTGTTGAAATGGAAGAATATTTTAATAACAGTAGCTCAGACAAAATTCAGTTCAGCAGATGAACAGACTTAAGAAACTTGAAACCCCAGAGTAGAACATCTATAGTGGAGTCATCAGCTGTTTCCTGCAAGCATTGCTAATTCCCTGTTGGCAAGGAAATAAGAACAGTAAAATTCCATCTGCATTTATGTAACTTTTTCCTGAGCTGTCTGAGCCTGCTTAAATTTAGTCTTGTAAAATAAACTCACACAAAAATCTGTGTCCTTAAGAGGTCATGCCCTAATATATTGTGTTTAATGCAACTTAGACAAAAGCAATAATAGGCTTAACTAGTATGTTGTGGACAAGTTTTGCAAGTTTGCCTGTTTGGTTTGGAAAATCAGAGCTATTTCTGAAGTGAAGGGACTTGTGTCTCTACCCCTGACTTGCAGAATTGGGTTCTGTGTGATGGGATCAACTAAGTCTTCCGAAATTATTTACAATTTCTGTGCCCTGGTTTCAGATTTGGTGGAAATGAATGTACCCTCAACCCTGTGTGAGAGCAGTTTTTGAGATAAAAGCTGAGATTTTTTTACTTTTCTCAGCCATGTAGGAACATCTGATGCAAAAACAGAGAAAAAGCAATGTATTTTAATTTTGGTGTGGTTTTGGTTTTTTTTTTTACTTGTGTGTCTATTTTTCTTTTTTCTGTAGCATAAGTGTGGATTTATAGTGGTGGTTCCTCATAAGGCTCAGTCTGGTGTGGGAACAAAGGGCAGGCCTGACTCCAGCCTTGGAGCCTGGGTCTGCTTTGCCAATGTGTGATAGGGAAGGGATGCACTCTTGCAAAAATGAATCATGGATATTCTTAAGTCAGAAAGTAGAGTTATGGTTTTGGAGAGCTCCTAAAATACTGTTTTCTTGTGGAAGTGTAACAGTTGTCCTGGGGTTATTTGAGCTCCCTGCTCTGTATTTGGAAGTGACATACAATGGGATTGGAGTCTCTGCTGCTCCTGGGAGGCTTTTCACCACCCTCTGGGAGCTGTGAGTGCTGTTCCCCAGGTGATTTGACTCCACTGTTTAACCTGTATGAGTGTCTAGTTTGTGGAGTTTTCACTTTGTGTGGGGTACAAAGCACTTGTGGTTCTGTTTTGCTGTCTGCCAGCCTAATGTGAGACTGCCCTGTTCTACTTGATTTGTGCAAGCAGAAGCCTGCGGGCTTGGGATGCTGCCATGCCACTGTTGTGGAGGCTGAAGAAAGCTTACTTCATTGAATCAAGGATTACAAGTATCTCCAGTTATTTGAAAAAAACCCTGTTTGAATATTGTGGGGAGTTTCTGTTTCCCTAACCAGCAGCTCTACAGGAGATGCTTTGGAAAACATGGATTATTAATGTACCAGAACCTAGTATCTTGTGTTACTGCTGGTGTCATTCAGTCTCTGCTGTGACTGTGTCCTTTCCCTTTGAAAGCTGGTGGTGTGGGCTTTTCTTTGTGGCCACAAGACTCTTTTTAAATCCCTTACAAAGGCATAAAGAAAACAGGGATGACTCTGGTATCTAACTGGTGTTTATCATCAGAAGGAGAAGATCTAGAGAAAGATGGAAGAGGGAAACAGGTGTAACTTATGATGGCATAAGCAGTTTTTAGTAAAACAAGCTTTCAGCTTTTTTTTTTTAACATTTGCTGCTGCTTGCCTGTACGTTTTTTTCCTTGCAAACACTCCTACTGTTTCTGATAGTAATCTTTTTTTTGATCTGGTTGAACAGACAAGGAAGAAGACTGTGTATCTCTTAAGTTTGCCACCTGAATGGGGAAGGGGAAGCCATGACCTATCTATCACCTCAGGCATTTCAGAAGTTGGTTCAAAGCACCCCTTTGGAAATAACAGAAGCTTACTCAAAGATTTCAACATTTAGGGGGATCAAAATTGGGAGGGACAACACTTAATTTTTTTCTTCTTCATTCAGACAGCTTATGTAGCATAGGGTAAATACATATAATAATAATATGGCAGATGATATCAATTAGTAGTTCTTCAGTTGTACTTCTGTGTTTTATACCTCTGTATACTGGGTTGATCCAGAATCAGTGGGAAGCAGCAAGCAGTGTGAAGTGAGTCTCTCTTGAGTTCCTGTTCTCTCTGTTCAGAGTACCTGGTGTAACAGGTCTCTGAATCCCAGAAATCTGTTGAATGAACAGTTGGTGGCTCTCTAGGTAGTTTCAATGTAAATTTTGGGGCTATAGAATAGGAATGTTAAATTTACATTTAGGGACAGTCCAGATGAAATACTGACTTGTACCATCTGTTTCTGCCAGTTGTGGACTTTGCTGAGGTTGGAAAATGAGAGATGATTTTGTGGCTATAAATGCTCAGAAGTTCTGCTGCAGAACAACTTCAACAAGATACATACTTTATGTCCAAAGAATGAAAGTTTTGTGGGACAAAAATGTAAAGTTCTACACCTTGTAAAGAACTGTCAGGGGCTGGAAGTGAAGGGGTTCTTACATTTTTCTTCTTCCCAATAATACTCTCCTCATTAGTGAGAGAGGTGCAGACTTTTTGGGGAATAGGTAATTTTTTTCCCCTCCAACACTGGAGCTGTGTCTGCGGTTCATAGACAGTCCACTTCTCGTTATGATTCTTCTTCTTAAGGACAGAAACAGCTTGATCTTGTATGCACACTTGTAATACTTGCTTTATTTCCAAGGATGAAGTAGAGCTACAGCAAGATGAAGAAAACCTGCCCTATGAAGAAGAGATTTACAAAGATTCCAGTACCTTTCTCAAGGTGAGTTACTTTTGCAATTGGTGGTCAAAGCTGGCCTAGTTGTGTTAAACTGTTTCTGCAACTGATGTGATCTGAAATACAGCTTTAGAGGCCAAAGCAGTGGCTTGGAACTCACAGGTACAGAAGTTGCTTGTGACAGGTCTGACTGTAACTGGTGTTTGCATTGTTCTGAGGCAGCAATGAGCTGCAGGAATGATGGGCCTAGTTTGGAACTGAAAGGATGGTCTTGACCAGTGGAACTTAAAAAGGCGTGTTGAAAAGATAACTGCTTCTTTCTCGTTTATCAGACTAACATGTACAGTGTGTCTGTGCATGTCCAGTTATCCCCTGTTGCACTCTCTGAACTTCTTCCTGTTCTCCAGGGCACCCAGAGCTTAAATCCACACAATGACTACTGCCAGCACTTTGTGGATACAGGACACAGACCACAGAACTTCATCAGAGACGTGGGTATGTGACAGCCAGTCACTGTTGGAAGATGACTCATTTGATTCAATAGCACTTCTTTTTTTTCCCCTTTTGTAATTCCTTACAGTTTCTGGGAAGTACAGGTACCCAAGCTCTTCCTAGTTTTTTGTCCCAGTGTGCATACATATCAGTATAGACATCTATAGGAATGTTTTTATTTTCAGTTACTTAGGAGGTCAGTATTACCAAGGCTGCTCTTACCCTTGGTTTTACTTGAAAGTATTTCACCAGGAAGATTTTTTTTTTCCAAACTAAGCTCTTTTGATTCCAGAAAGTAAATTAGTTTAATGAGGAGATCTTGAAACTTCTGGAAGTTTACAGTTCACCTGTGTACTGGGCTGTATTGCCTCTTGAGCATGTAAAGTATGGAAAATACTGACATTTAAATCAGGAAGCAATATGGATAATGTTTCCCAGCTAAATTAGGTAACTGCTGACAGCTCGTTAGAATGCCCAGGTTTAGAGGATGTTGCTTTTGAAGTTTACATGTATCCAGACATAACTTACTGCTGCAGTGATGCCTAAATTTAAACTTGGCCTGAATTTAAACTGGGACTGAATTTAAACTGGGACTGAATTTAAACTTGCTAAAACTAAGGCACGGTTTGGTCCCGTTTCCCAGAATAGGTGCCTGGCATTTGGTTTTTAAAAGGAGCAGGACATCTCCCTCTGCAGTTTTATGCAACAGTTCTCTGTATTTTATCAACTGTAAGATTGCTGGGGCAAGGGGGTTGTGTTTTTAGATGGCAGCCCAAAGGGGTTTGGTTTGCCTCCAGAGGCTTTTAGTTTATTCTTCTCTATATTTTGTGAATGGTTCTGTGAAACACATCTGGATGGCTTTTAAGAAAAATGGTCTGTTTGACTCCATTGGATCTTTATCTCAAAGCACTTGGGCTTCACGGTTATTGAGGCAGTTCTACACTTCTTGGAAATGAGTACAGAGAAGAAGCAGCAGTCTCTGCTGAGAGCCATGACTTTGCTGTGTAATGGATGGGGAAGGGACAGGATAAGCACTTGTGCAGTGTTGGTGTGGAGATGAACACGGCAGCAGCAGCTGGGCCAGAGCCTTTAACAGGGCTGAGCTGTGTCAGGCTGCACACTGATGAGCACACGTTTTCTGCACCACCATCACAACCTGCTGAGGTGCTGCGTGTTAGTGGATGTGGCCTAAAGGAAAGTCAATGGTTCTAGAACACCCAGCTGTATCTTTTTGATGTTGCTATTGGAAAAGAGGGAGAGACATGTGGGTCTGGGTTTCTGATTGAAAACAGTTTTGAGTGTATTGCTTAGCTGCTGCTGCCTAGGGGTGTTGGACTCTCAGTGGCTGGGAGCAGCACAGTGGTGGAAATCAGAATGCAGCAGTAAGAGCTTTAAGCTGTTACATATGTAAGGAGAAGGTTGAAAATAACTTTTGGGTAGTTTATGCATGAATAGCAAGAGATAATAAATGTTAGGTACTGAGAACTTTGCTTTTATCATTGCATTCCTAGGATTGGGACTTAAGAAGTCCCAAATGAATTAAGATAAGGAGAGAGATGAAGGGATTGTGGGTTGGGGTGAGGTTTTTTTTCCCCAGTTTATTAGTAGCATTCCAGGTTGTACTTTTAAATGAACATATGAAGTCTTTTAAATAACTCCTACTAAAGTTGAAGTGATACTGCTTGGAAAGCAGGAATGGCACCTTGTTGGTTTTTGCTGAACCTGCTGCTGGCAGTAGCAAGCCCATTGTCTCTAAGGGATAATGAAATAGACTTCAAAGTATATTTTCCTTTTTAGAACATTTGTTGTAAAAGACCTAATGAGGGTTCTCTCCTTTGCGTTCTGTACACATGAAAGGTTGGAAAATTGACATCATAAAGCTAAATGTAGGAACAAGTGTTCAGATCTTCATGACTGCCACCTCAGCACCAAATCTCAGCGTAAGGGCTGCCTCGGGGAACCAACCACACCCCACGTGCCTCCTTCAAACAGTCATCAAAGATTAATTACACAGACTATGCTGTGAATTAGTAGAAATTTATGGATGGGGGAAACCAAAATAACCTCTTTCATCATCCTGGCACTTTCAGTTTAAATGAAAGGTTGTTTGCTTCTGGTAACTGGAGTTGTGAATTCCTG
This sequence comes from Bombycilla garrulus, assembly GCA_013400315.1. Lineage (NCBI taxonomy): Eukaryota > Metazoa > Chordata > Aves > Passeriformes > Bombycillidae > Bombycilla > Bombycilla garrulus. The sequence goes on along the minus strand of VXBU01015236.1, from coordinate 633,681 downwards.
ATTCACTGTAGTGCTCTAGAGAGGATCAGAGCATAGACACTGCCATTGGTAACAGCCCTGATTAGCTGGGTGAGGGCAGGAGGCTTTTGCCAAGTACTGAACGAAAAACTGCTTTAAAGGGTTTGCTTTGTTCTAACAAAAATTTGAAATGAGGCTAAGTATTAACATTTGGACCTATTCAGAATAATGGACAATGCTTAATTGATAGAGATTTACTCTGTTAAGTAGTTGTTAACTTCATGTTTTCTTCTTCTTAGGCTTAGCAGATAGGTTTGAAGAATATCCAAAACTTAGAGAGCTCATCAGATTGAAGGATGAGCTGATATCTAAATCTAACACTCCTCCCATGTAAGTGTTCTTGTGGAAAATGCCTTTCTTCTCCAGACCTGTTTGAAATTAGCTGTCTGCTTTGCAAATCTCTATCTTCAGCACCTGCTTAGAATTTACATTTTCTCTTTCTGTCTGTGTATACAAATGAATCAATTGAAGCATAGAAGAATAAGATCACTCTGGTTTTGTTAGTTTAATCTAGATGTTTAATGCAGTGTATAAACTAGATTTTGTTTCCAGTGTGTGGTTATTTATAGTCTCTAAAGCTTTGATTTTTTTTAAGACCAAATTGTCAACTGATTTGGCTGCAGGCTTTAATTTGGGAACTAAAAGAATATGTGGTAGTGAATCTCCTGTTATCATGTGGTTTATGATAACAAAAAGAGCTTTAAAAAAAAATTGGCCACTTAATATAACCTTAGCTTTTCTTGTAGCAGCTGGTTTTTGTATAGTGTTCAGCTATTATCTCAGTATCCTTCAATCAGACATTACTTTGGAGTTGAAGACAAAAATGTTTAGGCTGACTGGAAGTCATTTGTGTCATTGTGGATGTGGAATTACCTCGGAGTTTTTGCTGAATGTCAGACACAGCCTCTGTGTGCGGCGTGTTGCTCCAGGCATTCAGACCTCTCTGAAGTTAACCTCATGCTTGTCATATGCAGTAGTCTTAATCTGTACCACTAAAATCCAGCTTATTTATGATATTCACATAAAACCTCATGAAAGAGTTGTCTGAACAACTGAGTGCAAACTGCAGAACTCAACCTGCTCTTTTAAGCTAGCTGTGTTTTGGTCAGAAAGTACAAAAGGGGGAAAACCAGTAATCAAGTGCTGCCTTCTGACTGCACCAAATACACACATATGGAATCTCTTCCACACACTTTTTGGGAAGGGGAAGGTGGTGATCTGCTGAGCAGCGCTACTAAGGTTAAAGGAATTCAGGGGAGGGCAGTGTAATGTTTTGATAGGGATAGAGCAGTGAGTGGTATGCAGGTGTGAAGGAGAGTCACAAGAGTGTCTTTGAGCGTGTATTTAATAGAGTCATTGCAGGGGAGAATTTTGCTTGGTACAGGAATAGAGAAATATATGTAAACTATATAAAAAGTATCAATGTTTCCAGTATTTAGAATAATTTGGAATAATTCTACAAATATGCCACTTTCCCAGTTAGCCAGGCAGTGAATGTTTGCTCCTTAAATGTTTGTTTCCTCCTGTTATAGTCCATGGGTGCACAGCAAGTGCAGTAAGTCTGCACTAGGTATTGTTGTACAGTCTCTGTGGGCATCTGTTTCCTGCTTGCTAAGTTAGAATCCTAAAAACTGTTTGTTAAGAACTACTTAAAAAACAAAATGCAACAGCATCCTGCCTCACTTCAGTGAGGATGCATCTCCTCTGGACTTGGAGCATTTGAGATGCACAACCCACACAGGAGACCCTGCTCTTAACTGGCTGCACAGACGTGCAGTGTGGAGTGTAGTTCTCAGGCCAGTGTTGCACCTTGTCCAAGCAGTCTGGCATCTTCTGTTTAAACAGGTATTTGCAAGCAGACTTGGAAGCCTTTGATATTAGGGAACTGAAGTCCAAATTTGATGTGATTCTCCTGGAGCCACCATTGGAAGAATATTACCGAGAGACTGGCATTACTGCCAATGAAAAATGCTGGACCTGGGATGATGTAAGTACCTTTTTTGCCGTGAGGAACATTTCGTACATATGTTTAAGCAAATAGTTTCAGGGTTTAATTTAGTAAAAACAACTTTTTGTTCTCTCTGAGCCTGGCTGAAAACTTGAACCTACTGATAGTAGGTTTTCTCTCTGCCCCTACCTTCATGGAGCTTTCTGTTTGATTTTTGGCTGTTGAAATACCAAATGTCCATAGAAAAGATTCCCTTGTTTCTTGAAATTCTTGAGATTCTTAAGGCATGCTTTTTAATATGCTGGTCTTTTGGCAAAAAGTGCAGTGATTTACTGACATTCCTTCAGGTATTGATTGGATAGGAAATCTTAATGTTCAAACAAGTTATAATCTCTAGAAACTTAACAAAACAGACTTCCACAAGTGAGATTTATCTTTCTCTTGTATTTCTTCAAAAATGGTGCCTGGCAGTGCTGCCGAGGGAAAAAGCATTTAATCCTGACAGAAAAACTGGAGTGTTGGAGGCAGGACGTGTCTTCCTGGTTTGGAGTTACATCCTCTTAGAATGGCTCCTACTGCATTATTTTTCCTCAGAATGGCACTGAATGAAGCTTGATTTGATGTGTTAGCAAGTTAGAGATGAATCCTTTCAGCTTGTGATGACTAACAGATGCTTTGCTTCCAAAGTTATTTCATCTTCAGTGTTACTCATTTGCCATTGTTGAACCACTGTCCTCATAAATTCTGCCTGCTTTTCCTGAAAGTGAAAATGGAGAGAGAGTCTTTCCTATTTAGTGATAGGAATTAAGCTGGGTATTTTAGAATGTCTTCATAACCTTCATGTAAGTACTTCTTAGAGAGGAAAAGAAACAGAGTACTGTTACTTCTGTATTAAATATTTTTGCTGCCAGTGGAATGATAAAACGAAGCAGAGATTTGAGGAGGAGATCATGTGGGTTGTATTGGTCTTTTCAGTCTAGAATTCTTTATGCAGGTAGAGTTTCTGTTTGTGATGGTTTCCCCCCAACCAACAGCCCAGCGAGGGCGATCAGGGACAGAATTGGAAGGGTAAAAGCTGGAAAGCTGGTGCCTTGAGACAAAGACAGTTTAATGGGGAAAGTAAAAGCCATGCACACAAGCAAAGCAAACAAGGAGTTAGTTCCCTGCTTCCCTTGGGCCCCCAGGTGTGCTTCCTGATGGTTTCTGTGACAGTGCCTCAGGACTCAGTATTCTTCCTGACACAACTGGTGATTTGTATTTAACTGAGGAACGCTTTCATTGCACTTACTATTACTAGATCATGAAATTGGAAATTGAAGAAATTGCAGCCCCAAGGTCATTTGTGTTTCTGTGGTGCGGCTCAGGCGAGGGTCTGGATCTCGGCCGAGTGGTAAGATGTTGTTTTAATTCAATTTATCAGGGACAGGCTTAAAGAGTTTATTTTTATCTTTGACTTTTCCCTGTATAGAATTCTCAGCCCTAACTACAGAGGGATGTTTTGTTACTGTGTTAGGGGATATGTGATTTTAAATGGCATTAACTGTTTAGATACTGTAAATGTCCAGATGAGTCACTGGCTATGTGAGGAAGCATAGTTCCTTGGGGTCTTGGTTTTGATGAATGTGTGGTGACAGAAGAGTAGGTTGCCAAATTACAACTTTCTTAACAGAAGTGTCGGTAATTTTCTGCTAGAAATATTCATGCTAGGAGAAGGGTCCTACTGTTTCATAAATTGAGATACAGTTGTCATCTTTCTGCACGGCAGGGAAACACTGCTTGTGTTGGGGATGCTGCACTAAGAATTCCCAACTGGCTTCTGCTGTGCTGAAACATTATTTAGTTGGAGCAGTGCTTCCATGAGGACAATCCACAGACAACTGTTTAAGGACAGCCTGTGGTTACTGATCTGTTTGCTTTGGCTGTTTTTTGGTCTGAAGTTGGTCACATAGATTGGGTTTGGTCATAGGCAGGTTTGCAGTAGCTGGTCCTTGAATAAGAAAAGTCAAGTGCCTAAGTGAATGTTCAGTTCAGATCATTTCACATTTTTATGTAGTGTGAACTGTTCTACTTGTTTTTAACATTTAGTGTCTGCGCAAATGGGGTTACAGGAGATGTGAGGACATTTGCTGGATTAAAACAAATAAGAACAACCCTGGCAAGACCAAGACTCTGGACCCTAAGGCTGTCTTCCAAAGAACCAAGGTAAAGGATTGGCTCCATTCCTCCTCTGTTTCCATTCTGTCTCTATGCTAGTGACACACCCGGTGTTGTGACAGCCTTGAGGGAAAGCCAACACGAGCACTTCCAAGTTCTGTTCTGCAAGGCACATTTTATGGAACTAAACTTAGCAATAGAATTTGACTAAATTCAATGTCAAAAGAATGAATGCAGATTTTAACTGAGTCTATTAATTAAAAATAACTACAGAAGATTGGCTGTTGGTTCTGAATGCACACGAGCAGATGTGTGCCCAGAGCTTGGACCAGAGAGAGATCTGGGGAATGCAGAGCTCAGACAGCATCTCCTGCCTTCCTGGAGGTGACTGTATGGCACAAGTGATAGAATGGGTCAGCTCGGTTTAAACCAAATGTTTTTTAAGATGCTTTGTGGAGGATGTGTATTGAAGGAGGTGCAGAGAAAAAAAAGTGTTCTGGTTTGTGACTCAGACATCTGTTGTTCAGAAACTTAAGAGAAATGTAAATGGGACTCAAAATAATTGGTTTGGGTATGTGTGAGTATAAGTGGCAGTTTTACTGAGTACAGAGAGCTGGTTGGCAATTTATTCATTTCAAGTGTCAGTGAACCTCAGGACTCCTTCCTCATTCATTAATCATTTGTTAGCATTTAACATCCTCAAGTCTGTCTCAAATTGGCCATTGTTAGAAGTATAAACTTCCCTTTAGGATATCTGGAATCTTTCTTTGACTTGCATTTACATTTATCTGAAGTTTGTTTGAAAGTGTGTTGTATTAGTTGTAAATATTTATAAGTATAAATATTGTGTGTTTATTGCATGTAGTATTGCAAATATGTGCAGTTTGCTCATGAGGGCAAGGTTAAAACTAACACAGGAGGGTTTGAGGGGACTTCATGTCTTTGTTTAGTAAAGAGAAATAGTTTCTCTTATGGGGGAATTCTTCTGTTTGTGGAGCGAGAGTTGGGCTGAGGTCACTGTTTGTGGTAAACAGTGGAAATGGAGTTTGCTCTGACTAAACAAACACTGTGTGCAAGCTGTTTGCCAGTGCCTAGAGCAGCAAATCTGTTCAGTTGTGTTCTGTTTGGCTGAGCATCTCTCCATGGATGCTCGGTGCTGTGCCACCTGTCAGAGGATCCCAGGTGTGTGTGACATGCCGTGTCTATGGAAGTGACATGTTTGGATAGTTGTCCTGAGGACTACACTGAGGAGGCTTGGCTTGGTGGGTGATTGGCTTAGCAGCATTCTGCCTTTCACTTAGGTAAATTCCAAACCTGTGTTGCATGAGTGTAACACCGTCTACATAGATTTGACAGGTCTGATGTTGTGCCTTTCATGTTTACCCACTAACTCTGTGAACCCTTTCCAAAATTTGGGAATGATTACGTCCTCTTGTCTGCAACTGTTTCCTGAGCCATCTGGTGGCACTTAGTGAGTCAGAGTATTTGATCCTGGGAAACACTGCTCATCCAAGATTGATATTCCCAGAAACAGAGCTGTGAAATGAGTATCTAGAAGCCTATTTTCATCCTGGAACAATCATGGGGATTCCTCATTCATGGGTGCCACATATCACTCACTTAAATTGGTCTGCAATGTTGTAGAAGGAAGGAAAGCAATGCCCATTACAGCTCAAGAACACTTCTAATGCTGATGAGCTGCCCAAGACTGCACTGACAGTGTGATAGTGGTTGTGGGATTTCATACAGTAATACCTTATAGAAAGGAGCCTGAGGGGAATTCTGAGGGCTACTGCATTAACAGAGGTACAGTAGGAAAGAGTAAATCTTATTTCCACTGTCTGTTTTATGACTGAAAACTTCAAAAATTATTACATGAATAAAGTTAGGATCAGAATGCTATGATAAGTATTAATCATAAGTAATAACCATTCCTTGCTCTTGCCATCACATTTTTCTCTTTTGCCTTGTGGAGACTTCTCAGCCTTTCCCGCCTAAAGTTCTGCAATGGAAGAAGTCCAAATATTTGACTTCAGCCTTGATTTGAGTTTTACCACCTCGTAGTGTAGTTTATCAAGCTTCAGTTTAAAGTACTGCTTGCTTTGCTCTCAAATGGCTCCTTTGGTAGCTCCAGCTTTTCTGCTGTAGTTCACGCTTCAGACTTTTCTCCTGTGCGAGTGGGATGTGGTGTGCTTAGAGCTGCCCTTGCTGTCCCTTTGCTCAGCTGGCACGGCAGCAGGTGTGACAGGTGACAGCTCTGTGTGTCTGCAGGAGCACTGCCTCATGGGCATCAAGGGCACCGTGCGCCGCAGCACCGACGGGGACTTCATCCACGCCAACGTGGACATCGACCTCATCATCACTGAGGAGCCTGAAATCGGCAACATAGAGAAACCTGTGGAGATTTTCCACATCATTGAGCATTTCTGCCTCGGGCGGCGGCGGCTTCACCTCTTCGGGAGGGACAGCACAATTCGACCAGGTAATGCTATGTTTGGCTTGATCAAACAGTAAAATTCATTTCAGGGTCCTAAAGGGGTTTCCAGATCTATGTCACAGGCCACACAGCAGATCTCAAGGAGATGTATTTTTGGTGTATGTGAAGATTTGTCAGTCACAGAACTGTTGTTTGGGAAGTGTATGACAACTTTAATTCCTGTAACTTTTCCAGAAGAGAGATTATTATTAACCAATATTTTTGGCCATCCATGTGTTTAATTCATCAGTGAGCAGAACAAAATCCAGTTGAGATTCCTCCTCTCCCATATGTTTATGCTTCTGAGAAAAGGGATTTCTTTTTCCAACTGATTTTCAACCCCTACAAGCTTAGTGCTGTTGCCAGTGTCTGAAGATGCAGTATCTCACAGTGGGTGCTGCATCTGGCGTGATGCAAAATGCAAGTATTACGTGGATCAGGACATATTGTTCAGGTGTTCAGTCCCGCTGCCAGTGGATGCTTGTATGTCAGTGTCTCACAGTCAGGTTACTCTGGTTGAGCTTCTCTTTTTTAGAAAACATTGCTGTGGTGCAAGGAGAAGGAGGAAGAAGGGGTAGGGGCTTGTGAAAGCACAGCATGAATGTTGCCACAGCCATGTGTAATAAAAAATAAAAAAAAAAGGAAAAGAAGCCCTTAGGAATACCCAGCTGAAATCTTAACCTTGCAACAACTCTAGAGGTGACTTCATTCTGTTCAGTGCTGCTGATGTGTAGTTGAGTGCTTCTCCCTGTCACTTGAGTGTTCATTTGCTGGGGGAAGTTCAGCATGGCCTTAAAGGCTGAAGTTTGTTGTTGCTCGTGTTTGTTCCCAAGGTTGGCTGACGGTGGGACCCACCCTCACAAACAGCAACTTCAACGCAGAAACGTATTCCTCGTATTTCACGGCTCCCAACTCCCACCTGACCGGCTGCACCGAGGAGATCGAGAGGCTGCGGCCCAAGTCCCCGCCGCCCAAGTCCAAGTCGGACCGGGGCGGGGGTGCTCCCAGGGGAGGAGGAAGAGGAGGGACTGCGGCAGGACGGGGAGAGAGGGGCAGGGAGAGGAACAGAACCAACTTCCGTGGTGAGCGGGGCGGCTTCCGAGGGGGCCGTGGAGGGACCCATCGAGGGGGCTTCCCCACCCGCTGAGGAGATGACGGCTGCTTCCCCCGGCCTATGCCTTGTCTGGGAATCTTTCCTGTGGTCTTGTTTTTCCTACAGTGAATTCCTCAGGGGACTCAAGCGAGATGACTTTTTCAGTTGTTGTTGGTGCACACCTTGCAGTCTAGCATGGCCCCTCACCTGGCTGTGTCCTGCACAGGCAGCACTGAACTCAGAGCAAGGAGCACCAGCTCTTCACACCACGGGGAGATTGGAAATGATCTCTTTGCTCTCCCCTTAGGAACCTTGCAAGGTGGAGACTTCTTTTTCAACTTTATTTTCTCCAAAACATGGACTCCTCCTCCATCGTTGGAGGTTTGGGTTTGGACTGACTTACATTAATGTGGTGGAGCGGGCATGAAATGCAATTCTGAATTGCATGGCCACAGCAGACTTGCTGTCCTATGGAAGAAAAAGTGCTGTGTCTGTATTGACACCTATTTTAACTTCTCTGAAACCAAGGAGCAAATTAAATAAATAGAATTCTATTTTTTCTTATTTGGTTTAAATTTCCCAAATTATTCCTGGGAATAGGAAAAAGTTAATTTTCAATTTGTGGTGTATATGCACTGACCTGTCGTGTCATTAGCGGGGAGAGTGATAATTCTGTGCAGTTGTGTGTTGTGCTTCCTGGAAAGCACTGAGTTTATGTGCATTTATGTGCAGCCCAGAAGTTGTGCAGGGGTCTGGGTTGCTCCTCGAGTGGGGCTTTTCCTGCAGTGTGTGTCTGTAACACCTTGTTCCGTGGGAGGGAGGAGCAGGGCCCTGGCTGGAGGGAGGATTGCACACGGAAGCGCTGTGAGTGTGCGATCCCCGGCGACAGGAGCACTGATGGAACCGAGTGCTGCCTGTGCCTGTGAGTGCTGCACACATCTGGGAATGGCTGTTCCCGATCCAGTGTGGAAAGACAGTGACCCCTTTTTTTATGTACAATGGCAGTTCTTGGTACGCTGAACAAATCTGGCTTTTGATGTCTCAAGGTCTTAAGTGTGGGTTTTGGAAAACTGGCGTTTGAGTCTTAATGTTTCTCTTGAAGCCCAGCTTTTAAATAACTGTCCTGTAAAGTAGTGGATTATTAAACATGTTTATCAAAGCTGATGTTGAAATACCTTGCTTAATATTTTGTGGGTTTGTTCTCCTTGAGGTTTTGGAATTGGTAAGTGGTTTCCTTTGTGCTGTTGTGGACAGGAACTGTTGTTTTGATTTTGAAGATTTTGATGGGCTGGCGAACTCGGAGGCTTTGTTAGTGTTTAGCAGTGGATTGCCAGTGGAAACTGCCTTTTGTTTACAGCTCTGTCATGTCTGCACAGCTGGAGAGTGACTGGATTTTGGGAAAGGGGAGTTTTAAATGTGATGTCATTGGTGAAGTCGTCCACAGGCTATATGGAGTAGCATCTGAGGGAAGAAGGTAAATGCCCTAGTAGGGACACTTTTTTTGGTGATTTTTGCCCTAATTATTTTGGTATTCAAAAAGTAAGGACCCTTTACCTTAGAACCACTACTTTTGTGCCAGGGAAAAATATTTTCTTGTTTTTCAATGAGTAGAAAACATTAATTTCCATTTCCCCCTTTTAATTAAGCCCAGTGCTGGTAGTTCAGAGAATGGGCTGCTATTAACATACACCTAGGCTAAATGGAAGAGGAGGGTCAAAAACAACTGGATCTGTGCTTCTGTATCATTTGCAGAAGCTGCGGTGCTGCTCAAGACTTCACTGACTGTGGTAAGTAGTGGCAGTGGATGGAGGTGTCTTAGTTCTTCCCCTAAAAACAGAAATAGCTGAGTTACTGTAAGGAGAAAAAAAGAATAGTGCTGCAGCGAGTGTTAGATCAGAGCTGTCAGGAAGGGCCGCCTTTGCCAGCAAAGTCTGATGTCCATGTTGTTGATGAGCAACTGATGGAATGTTTTAATTGAGGTTAATGGACAAGAACTCCAGTTCCACACTTGTCCTCCGTGAACAACAGCACTGCTCCTGCTCATCTGAAGGAGCATTTCAGCAGTGACAGACAAAGGCTGTACAGGTTAGGGCTGTGGGCTCCCAAATCTTGTGGGGACAGAGATGAGACTTAGGTGGTACTGGAGTGAGACACAGTCCCACACACCCCATTATACAGGAAGAACACTGGGCCATTTTCTTAGTCCCTGGGATTTGGACCATATAGAAATGGTGACTAGAGATGAAAAGCTCTTAATTGCATTACTAGTTGTCAGTTAATTTCTTCCAGAGGAAGGGGAAGATAAGGCTCAGAATCACTGAGCTGATGAGTATTTAATTTACCACAAGTAAATGAAGACTTAATCTGAGCACGCTCTCCTGGAAGATAAAAAGCCTGACGATTCTCTTCCTTTCCACTTATCCTAAATGCATAAAGCCTCCAGTCTGATTTGGGGTGCCTGTCTAGATCTTGCCACGTCTTTCCATTCTGGAGGAGGCTTAGAGTCCTTGGATTATCTTGCACCCTGTGAATTCAGTGAAGGATTCAACACCTGCCCTGACAAGGTACTCAAGCATGTCTCAGCATTTGGCTTCAGAGGGAATTTAGGAGCTCAGTCATGTGTAGATCATTGTGCGTAAATCAACCTGATATCAGTTGGAGAACTCTGTGCACTCTCTGACAGTGTTGGTTACAAGAAGCTGGCTGGAATGCTGGTTGGTGTGCTCTGCAGGTTGGCTCTCAAGCAGTTTTGCAAACAAAAAGCTACTGTGAGCCAGAGCCACCCTCTCTGTGCACCAAAGGCAGATGACACCCTGTGCAGCCTGGCAGTGCTGCTGGCAGCTGGAGCACCTGCACACCTGTGCTTCTTAGGGCCATCAATCAGACATTACACAATAAGTTATTCATCTTCACATCATAAAACATCCTACAGTCTGTAGAGGGGCAAGTAAAGGTTTAGCAATAGAGAACTGCTCTTGAATAGAGAGGTCACAAGGAATGCCCCAGCAGTAACAATTGTCATACAGGTAATGTCATTTGAGTATGAAAATGAAGGCACAGGTCAGTGTCCAGCAGCAACACCCTTTTATACAACTTCCTTGCATTCCATGCTGTGCAAAAGCAAATGAAAAAGATCACTGTCCTATCAGACAAATGCAGTGTAACAACAGCAGTCCCCTCTTAGCTCAGAGCAGAAAATACCTTTTCCTTATCTGTATTGAGCAGTTTTTTGTCATCTCTGTTTTTCAGCTTCCCTGGTGCTTCTGTAGTTGTCAGAGCAGAGTGGAAGATGAACAATTTCCCAGCACATTCTGCAGCCTGTTCCTAAGACCCCACACCATTGGCACATTGATTACTGCAGGGTTAACGAGCCTAAATTCACACACGGGGCTCAGAGAACAGGGGGCACTCTCTGCAAGCTCGTCAGAGGAAAGAATTCATTCCCAGGCTCAGATGGAATAGGCCCCCAAGCAAATTGGGCTGTTCTGTCAGTAAGCAGCAGTCCAGCACACAGGTTTGCTGGCCAAGGCATTTGGACAGCACTTTCTCCTGAGGCAAAAGGAGGAATTCCTCTCTTGGAGGCTTTCCAACTGGACACAAGCATTATGCAACAACCATCAAAATACAAACACTCAGATTGGATTAAATTAAAAGGAAATGCATTTTAACAGAACAATTCAGTTCAGGCTCATTGGTGTTCCATGCCTTTTAGTGAATGGGTGACAAAGCCATCCCTGTAGCAGACTCCACATTGAAATCTACACTGCCAAGGTGCAGACCCAAGTCCCCAGTAGTACTATTGCATCTCTACCTCTTAAAATGTTCACAGGACATTCCACCTTTCAGCATAAGCTGTGGCATTCAGGGAAAACCAGAAGTCTCTCTGCTCTGGCAGAACAGCAGAGGGCAGCACCAGACTTTTTAAATGGCTGAAATTTCACCCCTGATATCTCAAGACTAGTTACCTTTGATCACCAATGACAATTTCCTCAGTTCCTTGGAAGAAGCCTTCTGCTGAAGGCGGAAAGACTTCCCAAATACCTATTTGTCCTGAAATGCATCAGGAATTACTGAAATTGCTTTCAATAAAATTTCTGAAGTGTGTATATTAACAACATTTGTTTCATAATCTCCTCAGCATGGTTGTTACCCCTGTTGCTACCGTTATTGGTGTGTACTGTCATTAATGTTCCCTTATTATATATTTCCTGGTTTCTATTATTAAAAAGAAAAGGATTAATACGTCAGGGATTAGTAAGTAAAATACTCAAAAGTTTTGAAAGGTCCAAAAAAGTAGCAATAGTTTATGTGAAAAGACACCAGAGCAGGGGGAGAGATTAAAACAAAAGGAAACAATTTAGCTAACGATGAAGCAAAAAAGGCTGCTCTAAAGGAAAATAATGGTGTAATTCTGAACTTTCGGGAAGCAGAAACACAAAATGAGATACCCTGCTTTTCCTTAGCAGAGATAAAGTCTATAAGGAAATTGAGAATATCCCTTAAAAAACCCCAAAAAACAGTAGATTTTTCCTGATGGTGAAAAAGTAATACCAAAACCTTTAGCCTGACAAATCCTACACAACTTAGACCAATGGACTCACTGGGGAACAAGGGCACTTTGTGACCACTTTTTAAAATTTTGTGAGTATATAACAATATTTGAAATTAGGAAACAAATTACTCAGGGATGTCTCACATGTCAAAAAGTAAACAAAAAATATTAAGGAGTCCTCCCTCGGGAGGTCACCAGACAGCCTATAGGCTGTTCAAAAAGCTCCAAGTTAATCTCACCTAATTACCCAGAGCAGGCCGGTGGAAATATCTATCAGTTATAATGAATCAATTACCTCAGTAGATAAAAGCATTTCCTGTGGCTCGGGCTACAGCTTAAACAATAGCCAAAATTTTGTTAAAGCATATTATTCCAAAATTTAGATTAGTACAGGTTATTAATTCAGATCAGAGCACTCATTTTACCTCAGGAATAATTAAAATTTTAAATTAAACACTAGGAATTACCTGGGAATATCATACCTCATGGCATCCTGAAAGCTTGAGACAAATTGAAAGGATGAATCAAACTATTACAATTTAAGGGAATTGAGAAAGGTATTTTAGCTCAAACAACTTCCCTCGATTTTCCAATACCTTTTATCCAACAGGACAGTATGTGTTAATAAAATGCTAGAGAGGAGAAAGTTTAGAACCTCCATGGGAGGGACCATTTTTTATTATTTTAACCACAGAAGCCACAGTTGGAACAGCAGAAAAAAGCTGGACTTGTACTTCACAAATAAAAGGACTGATACCAAATAAAGATTGGAAAATTATTTCAACACCAGGAGACCTAAAAGTAAAATTAAAAAGAACTTAAAATTAATTAAATAGGTTAAAAAACATAATAGAAAGAGAAATTGTAATAAAGCCATGATAAATTTAAAAAATGTACTTAGTGCCCAGAAGCCACAGCTTATATACAATTAGCATAAAACCACTGTACCTTGGGACCAAAGGGGATGTTGTTTTTTTGATACGATTTTTTAATAATAAAGAACCAGTAAAAGGTTTAAAATTTATACAAATCATAACTAACTTTATCCTGTTTAAAAAAACCCCATAAATATCTAGTTTTACTGTTTAAAATACATATTTAAAATTGCTTTGAGAAATGCATTACTGAAATTTAAGCATCCTGGATTGGCCGCTGTCCGACCGCAACTTCAGTGAGCCTGAGGCAGAACAACGCTGATGAGAAAGGATCAGATGCTTTCTTAATCAATAGGAACAGCCCAGGAGGATTGAAAACTTCCTCAGGAGCCTCCTGCAATCAACACCAACCAATTTATTTGAGGAGCTGCAACTCCAGAGAGAGACTGGTAACACCTGTTATTAAGATGGTCGAAAAACAATTAAAACACCGGGAGTGTATGATGAGAATTGGCATCACGAGTGTAGTTATTGGTAGTGACAAAGATTTAATAACTAACCCTAACTCCAGTGCAGAAATAAAGGACCAGTGAAACAAACTGTTAGCTGAAGCTGGATATAAATACATTTTGTTGAAGTTGGCATATCTCCAAAACTCTAGTGAATTAAAGAAACAATTAATTTAAGAAGAGAAATAATTAGAAAAAAAATAGGATCACACTGCAGA
>VXBU01015236.1:499420-619625 GCA_013400315.1 Bombycilla garrulus | reverse complement strand
TATTTTCACTGTGCTTGTTCTGATACCCTTGGCAACTGGCCAAAGCTGTAAAACTGCATGGGACAGAGTCCGAGAAATGAAAAAAAAACCAAGCAGTGCAAGAGCCAACAACCAGAAAACAAACTATTAAAGTTCCAAATCCTTGTGATAAATGCAATCACTCTATGCGAGTCAGAAATAAGATAAAATTGGTATTTGTAGCACATTCATATGTTAGTGCTGCCTGTTATAGCAATTCTTTAAATATTTGTGTTAAAAATCAAAAATTATGTTGTGTAGGGAGGAATTTATAATTGAATAAACAAGCTCCTTTCCCTCATAGCAATCAACTTTATCCTAAATATGAATTTTTTGTGTCAAAAAAGATGATAATGAAAAAGAGCCCAGTAAAAAGATAAAAGGAAAACAAAAGGAAACGAAAAGAGATAAGAGAAAGATTAAAAGAATTAGAAGAACTAAATGATCTGTATAAACAATTAAAACAATTGTTCAGAGGAGTGGAATTCAGGCTCCAAACCAATGAGCACTTTTAAGATGATTATAGAAGTTAACTGGCTTTAAGTAATGGAATTCATTTTAGAATATTCAGCTGGTTTTCTATGCCCTGCTATAGATTTTAATATCCAGAGAGCACTCTAAAAAAAGGATAAATGAACATTTCAAGCCCATTACATTGCACAAAACCTCTGCGTTCTGTGCCTTTATAGAGATATATTGAATAATTTAATAATTGCTTATTTCTCTACACAAATGTTGCTGGTGTCATCTTACAAATGAAATGGCAACAAACACTTTTTACAGGGTAATGTCTGCAGCTAAAAAGTGCTTGTCTTGGCAGCTGAATTCAGGTTGAGGACCCTTTGGTAATACAGCCACTTATTTCAAGAGCTCTTGGTCAATGGCAAGAACAGGACTGTACAGACAAGCTGTTGAACCAAAAAACTGCATTCTGACTGCTTATTGTAGATATTAAATAATTAATATAAGTAGCAACTCTAACATGTTTAAAGGCACTTTTTTTCTTTACTGAGGCTTAACCTTACTTTTGAGTGTTTTTAGGTTTCTTTGAAACATTGATTTTTTTTAATAATAGCTTTTCAAGTTTAGCAAAGTTCAAACCTTACATTCAGAGGCATTGGTCCTAAAGAGACAGAGTGACTGATGAAGTATCTGAGGTAAACAGTTGTTCCAAAGGCTCTGGCTTCCCAAATTCCACCTTCAATATTGGTGTTAGAAAGGCTTGTCTGTCAAAACAGTGACCATTGATTAAATCAGCCATGGGAGAGGAGGTCACTGTAATAGAACTGGTATTAAACAAGAGGCTTTACAGCACCACAGATAACCTTTTGTCAATGTGTCAACTATCTCACTGTTGGTTTGCCACAGAAATTTTGAGGGACAGTTTTTCTATGTTAGGTTAGGAATATTCCAGTTAGCAAATGCACTAAATAAAGCCTAACCTGATGAAGTATCTGAGGTAAACAGTTGTTCCAAAGGCTCTGGCTTCCCAAATTCCACCTTCAATATTGGTGTTAGAAAGGCTTGTCTGTCAAAACAGTGACCATTGATTAAATCAGCCATGGGAGAGGAGGTCACTGTAATAGAACTGGTATTAAACAAGAGGCTTTACAGCACCACAGATAACCTTTTGTCAATGTGTCAACTATCTCACTGTTGGTTTGCCACAGAAATTTTGAGGGACAGTTTTTCTAAGTTAGGTTAGGAATATTCCAGTTAGCAAATGCACTAAACAAAGCCTAACCTGTGCAATTTTGAAAAATGTGATTAAATGGTATGCTAAGCTAATTGCTGCCCCCAAGTGGACAGAATTGTACCATAAGAGCATGACATCATCTGCCAAAGCTGGCAGAAGGATTGTTTGATTATTGTTCTTCCTGTGATCCCTGTTATTGTTACACTTACTCAAATCCAATTATAAAACTGAGGCATTTCTGTCTCCTAGATAATCCTGGCTGTGGAAGGGTCCCCAGAGCTCTGCTTCTGTGGACAGTAACACTTGTCCCTTCCAGGAAAAAAGGGATTTACTTTACAGAGATTTACTCCACAGGGAGGACTTTGAAATTCTTCAAACTAAACTACATGTTTACTGCCAATCTGATTAAACTCAATTTCCTCATATAGAAAAAGAAGTGTTTTGTCTTTTTTCCTCCTCTGTCCAGNATCCCTGTTGTTGTTACACTTACTCAAATCCAATTATAAAACTGAGGCATTTCTGTCTCCTAGATAATCCTGGCTGTGGAAGGGTCCCCAGAGCTCTGCTTCTGTGGACAGTAACACTTGTCCCTTCCAGGAAAAAAGGGATTTACTTTACAGAGATTTACTCCACAGGGAGGACTTTGAAATTCTTCAAACTAAACTACATGTTTACTGCCAATCTGATTAAACTCAATTTCCTCATATAGAAAAAGAAGTGTTTTGTCTTTTTTCCTCCTCTGTCCAGATTCTGATCATCTTTCCCAGCTCTGGTACAACTTATGACTAGCAAAAGGAATAATTGAGAGTTTTCTAAATTGTCTTTTAAGAAATGTGTGCCATATATGCTCTCAAGCATTGGCAGTCTGAAATCTGGCAATTCATGTAGAGAAGGAGTCAGGACTCCCAGAAGATGAATACCTGAGTGCAGAACTTCCTATTCTACAGCTTAAGAAGTAAGCAGAACACTCAGGGAGAGGTGGTACCAAATGAACCTGTACAAAAAGAGCACAGAAAAGGGTCAGTGAAGCACAGCAGAAGGCCTGGGTCTGGTGGAGCTGTGGCCCAGCCCTCAGGCACCAAAAACTGTCCCTTCTGCAGAGGCAAAAAGGAACTGAACATTTTTCTTGAGTTGCCTTAACTGAGCAGCTGGCTGACCTCTTTGTGAATGCACACGAGGAAATCCACGTACGAGGCTCCTCTATGAAAACACTCTTGTCTTCTACCAGGAACTGGCAGAAAAGCATCTCTGGCTGCTCCCGTTGCTTCCCTATCATCAGCTGGAAAGATAAGAGATACAGATAGTTTCAGGATGCAGTCAGACTACATGGCAGCACAGTTTTGCTGTGTTTCTTAGTGGACGCTCTTGAGGTGGGGAAAACCCCCAAAATTAATAAATCTCCACAGTGCAGAAGATGGAGAGACTAATGTGAATTGAGGAGTGCAGAATAAAATGGTTACCTTTTACCTTTGAAAATCAGTTTTGATTGGGAATTAAGCACATTTGAGTTACCTGTGCCTGCAAATCATGCTGGAACTCACCTGCATGCAGGAAGACTGAGTTATTATTTGCACTGGGTGTCTGTAATTTTGCACTGAGGGATTTGTTTGTATTACATTGGTTTGTTCTGTTCTCCCCTCAAGTTCTGTGTGTGTGGGTTTCACCCGGGTTGGTTCCTCCCTTCACCCCTCCCATCAGTTGTTTCCCACTGGCTGTAGCTCCTTTCCTCTGTGCCCCTCCCTGGGTATAAAATCTCCCTCCAAGAGGTATTTGGTCTCTTTCTTTCCCTTCCTCTCCCTGGGAGTTGTTCTGCATTAAAGCTGTGGGACTTTAGTCCTGAGAAGAAAGAGTGCCTCTTGTCTTTTTGCTTTTGTCCTTGTTGGTATTGCTGGGATACACAGCTAGCCAAATAGATTCCCCAAAAGGTGAAAACCCACACTGCAACTAAAGTGATAAACTTTCAATACAAATCTACTCCTGAGTAGTAAAATGACCAAAAAAAAAAAAATTAATGCAAGCCATTTTATTCACAGGGCAGGTGAAAACCAGCTTATTCTGAACACAGAAGGAAGCAAAGCAGGAACTGCTCCCTTGGTCACACACTTCCCTCTGTCTCAGCCTGCATTTGACTGGAATTCCTCAAGCTTTCTTCTGCTTCAGGCCTGAGGTAACCCTGTCTCCAGAGAATTCAGACCTTGGAGCAGATGTGTACAGCACTGTTGGGAATACTGACAACTCTAAGTGCTAATGTAAAAATGGCAGCTTCCCAATAAAGTCAATGATCTGATTAGTAGTGTAGCTAATGAAAACATTAAACAAGCCTGCTGAATGCTTTTCCTTCAGCATGCAGGAACCTACACCAATTTAACTGATAAGAGAAAAACCCATGGTAAAGACTGAAACAGTTCTATGCAGGTCTCATGTAACAGGCTACATGGAGAACATTCCCCAAGAGCTTTTTTCATCTCTGGTCTCCAAAAATAAGATACCTAAAAGAAAAAATAAATCAAATAGCATGCAGTAGAACTAACTTTGAAGGTGTAAGAGGCAAGGCTAATCTCTTCAAATCTATCGAGAACATGACACTGTAATGCAAAGGACCAAGTACATTATACAATTTCATATTAATACCTAAAAAAGGTCTTTGTACCATTTTTTAACCAAAAAGTGTCCTTGTACTATATGGACTTTTTTTTTATTCTTACCAAATAAACAATCCTTGAGCTTCTAGATGAGGCTGAGCAATGTGTTAATTCCTATTTAGCATTTTCATTTCTCAGAACAATGTCTTTCCCTTTGAACTACAGGAGTTGTAGTGCATTTGAACCTGTTAACAACTGATTTCCTTCAGAGTATCTGGGCAGTGGGAGATCATGTCACCTGCCCACACTTGTTGGACAGCGCAGTGGAGGCATCGCTTTCTTGATGAGAGTTTGGCAGGAGAGGAAAAGATGGTGTCAATCCATTGCTGGAGTGTTTCCCTGAGGTGTAATGGTTATCCTCAAACGTCACTTGCAGGTCTCAAGACTGATACAGAAGAGTTTTGGTGGGTGTCATGTCCTGCCCATCCTTTCTGTCCTTGTCCTCCCACCCAAGCATCAAAATAATTCTTGTAATTGAAAACCACGAGAATTCTTTTGCTATGTGTTTTACATAGTTGTTCTTTTACCAAAAGCCTCCTGGGCAGAGCTGATGTTACATTGATGTGGTTAATTGCACATTTCCACCTAAATGAACAGAGACAGCTGAGAGAATGAAGCCCTGGAAATGAAACTGAAATGACTTTTCAAAGTTACATGCCTAAAGCTGCCAGTGCTGTTACTTCCATTTCCATACCTGTGTCACTGCTCTTCTAAGGCAAGGCAGCAGCAATGGTCAGAAGGTTTTTTTTCTTAAGGGTTCAGTGGTTTATCCCAAATTTATGATGACCTTCTTAACTCCAGCTCAGCACTAAATGATTTCCTGGTTCAGTGGTTGGTTACTGCCTAGAAGGAATTTCCTGCATGAATTGCACGACACCAGTTTACATGGAAGTGTCTTTGGTGTCAGTAATGAAAAACATCAAGTCTTTAGCGAGCTCAGGGAAATGATTCACCTCAAATTTTATAGAAAATACAGTGCAATTCCTACAGTGACCTTCAGAGAGAAGTACTGAAGGTGAACCATACTATGAATAGTTTGAATGGCAACAAATTATATATGGTACAGCTCTTGAACATCGCAGCAGCTTCCTCTGAAACATCGTTAGAGTTGGAACTGAGTAAAGTTGAAGATCTGAAGAAAATTCTTGTTCAGTTGCTTGACCTTTGGCTTATGGTGACGGTGAGCAAGTTTCTAGCTTTTCCTAAAGGAAACCTTATGCTAAAGAAAAAAACCCCAAATATGTGAAAGTTACTGGATTGAAAAAAGCCTTTACTAACACATGGTACTTAAGTTAAAGCTTGAAATACTAGTACTCAAACAGAGAAAAACATTGAAACAGTATTTACAGATTAGCAGAATTATTTAATTCATTGAGACCAAGAGGACAAACACTAAACAGGTATTTCTGTAGTCTGATTTCTACATACAAGCAGTCTTCATTTCTTCATAAAAGCATTAAAGAGTCTACTTGCAAGAAGTTTAGACACAAAGAGTCTCCTGTATTGTGGAGGTAAATTATCAACAAATTAACAGTCTTTGTATTATTTCCTATACCATACTTACTTTTCCATATGGCAGCCTGGAAAAGCTTTCCCTGCTCTTGCGACAGGAAGGGCTATGCCTTATTTGACCTTCAAACATTTCTGTGCACTCTTCCATGTTTTATTCGAGGCATTACACTGCAACTGAAGTGATAAAATTCTTACCAGTGCCTAGGGAAGTGTCCTTGGGACAGGACCTGCTACACTGCTGACCTCTACCTGTGGCTTTTCTCACATGCAGAACGTTCTGAAGACTCACAAGCAAGCTCCATGTATCTATCCACCTGCAAGTGGGGTAACAAGGGGAAAATTTTCTAAGGATTAGCTGAACACTAATAATTTGTGTTGTGAAGCTCCACCATTGCTGTTTTGCTGTGCTGAGCAGATACTAAGAGCTTTTAGTAGCTGGAAAAATGTTCCTCTTTAGATTAAAGATCATTTGACTAACACAAGCAGAAGAAAAATCCTTCAATCAGTACAAAAAATTTATTGTAAAGCATTCAGCTCAAATACATGCAATCAAATCTCTTTGACCATAGAAAGTAAGAATGTTCCAAGCCATATTTAAAGCCGAGTTGTAGGCAACATAGGATTTTCATCGTTAAATTTGAACGTCCTAGTAAACATCTTAAGTACTGGCACCACTAATAAGTGGTATGTACAGTGCCCTAAAAAGGATTAAAAGAAAGCATATTGTTCCATAGAAATGGCACCCTTAACTTGTTTATTATGACAGGTTTAGGTAAATTTAATGATGAAACAGTCAATCACAAGTTTAAATACATTACAAATTTACTTACTGTATGAGCACTGTTAAGAGTCTTGTTTCTATGTCTGTGTTCCTCATTACAAGCCAAGATTTTGCAAGTTTTAGGTAAAGCAGTTTGAAGTGGTTCTCCAGTTGAGTTCCCTAAATGCTTTCCCATGCCCTTGACTCCTGTCCCCAGACAGAGAAGCTCAGCCAGGTACCAGCACTGGCTAAGCAGCAGTGTAACGATGTCCTGGCCCTACTGTGAAGCCAGAGCTACTCTAAGTGTCAGGAGTATTTTCTGAGACAAACCTGAAGCTGAGCCTGGTTTAGTAGGTACAGAGCAGTCATCTTAGGTCTGATCAAAGGTGGAGCAAGGCTATCCAATTACCCTGTTGAAGCCAAAACTCAGCATGTGATATTTCCAGAAATGCTGACACCCTCATTCTCCTGTTCCAGCAGCCAGGACAACTTTTTCCCCGACTCCACAGAATCTCTTGTACAGGATTTTTCACCTGATGAACTGTCAAAACAGCAATATCCTGCATTCTAAGAGGGAAAGTATGGCAGAATTAGCAAGATGAAATATACACAGATACCACCTCATCCTCAGGTGAATTTAGCCAACCCTGAGGGAAGTTACAAATGCTAATGCTTAAAAAGGCAAAGTGTGTCACCAGCTACATTGGAACTCACAAATTACTTAATCTTCTTGAGAACTGAATTAAGAATGCACCTAGTTACAATTATTGCATTTTTCTCTTTGGCTTTCAAAACTACATCTTGTTTATCCTCAGGAACAGACATGCTATTTTGGGGAAATTAGTGCTTCCTTTTTAGCAGGTAAGATGCTAGGTCTACGCTTCTAAACTTGCACCTCAGCTAAGAACTTCTGACCTTCAGGGCCACTGTGGTTCTGACTACAACCCTATTGACTTGAAATCCAAAATCCATTGCACCCTGCAAAAAAAGTTCTCCTCATAAATGGCAGAGTTGTGCACGGACAGGAAACCAAGAACCCATGCAAAATATGGCTGCAAATCAATTTGTTTTTAAAATTAACTCAAAGTTGCAAACTCAGTTTGGCCAAGACACTAACGAGTCGGTTGACAAAGGTCTTCACACCATTTTTTTACCAGCCAGAAGGATGAAGGAAACTACCCTCCAGTAGCAGTGGCAGTTTCTCCTCATTCCCAGGCAAGGGTACTCTGTTAAGCATGCATACTGAGAGCAGCATCAAGGAAGTACATGTCAATGTCAATTCTTCAGCTTTTATCCTTTATTACGTCCACAGAAAAGAAGGCAGCATTAGACACACGCACAGTGTGTTACACCCATTCCATCCACGGCACACGCACACGCACACACACAGCCTTAAAAAAGTGTCGGTGAGAAGGAACATATTATAAAGGTTGTGATCTTTATCTCTAAGCCCCTGAGCTTCTTCTTATGGTTAGGTGAAAAGGCAACAAACAAGTCTTTTCTTGCTCTATAAGTGCTTTGTGCAACGATGTCCATAGAGGTCAAAAGTCTTTTTGGGATGAGTGAATGTCTTACTCCCGTATTCACAGTCTCCTATCGCTGTTTTTGCACCAAATAGTTTCCAGTTATGTTTAG
Source organism: Bombycilla garrulus (assembly GCA_013400315.1). NCBI lineage: Eukaryota > Metazoa > Chordata > Aves > Passeriformes > Bombycillidae > Bombycilla > Bombycilla garrulus. The sequence goes on along the minus strand of VXBU01015236.1, from coordinate 611,362 downwards.
TTGTCCTAGGTGGCTAATATAGCTCTTGCTCCTGTGATTAAAGTTAGGAAAGGTTCTGCAGATCAGAAATGAAATGCAGGCCCCTCTTTCTCTCAAGAGATGTCATCTTGGTGACACTGCAGGACTAGAGAAGTTACCAGAATTTCTTGGGGACTGAAGAGGCACAGATGAAGAACTGGGAGACAGTTTTCTTGGGCTGCATAGGTCACCATTGTGCAATTTCCACAAAAGTTCTTCATTTTCCATTGACAGGCGTTTGTTTACTTTTGATTCTTTCTCTAGTGACTCCTGTAAAACAGCTTGCTCTGTAGAAAGTTGCCTGCAAATGGAAGATTTACATCAGAACACATAACAACTTGGAGGCTGCAGTATTGAAACTTAAAGAAAGGTTTGAAGGTGCATAAACCTTTGCTTGGCTCAAACTCAATTCCAGCTTTAATAGGACTGGGCATGTTCTCATCCTACCTATATTTAAACTGGTAGCTTGCAGAAAGCAGGAGGAAGTCCCAGTAAGAAACAACCCTAAGGGCCAGAAAAGGCATCTGAAAAGTGAGGCCTGTCCTGCATAAAATGACACATGGCCTTTAAATGGCTGTGCTGCAGCCTTTGGGTCTTGTTCCAGGCTCAGCTCAATACAGAAGGATTCCTCCACACTCTAAGAGTCTGGCCATCCATTTAACCAACCATTAGGACAACCTCAGACCTGTTTTATTCATGTTAAATATTACTGTTATTGCTAAATAAACCACACTGGTCTAAACTGGGGACAAATCTCTCACTGAAGTGGTTGTAAGTATGACCCAGGTCTAACATACAAGCCATTATTACTTAAAATTCAATCTTTGTATTATGGTATTTCTGAGTTGCTTTTTCTTCCCTAAAATACTGGAGTATTGAAGAACATACTAAACCTTTATCCCCTTTCAAAATGTTCCTGCTTGTTACTCCACAAAGGAATGCACATTTGTAGAGATACAAGGGAGGAAGAAATGGAAGTGTTCTTTCACAGATTACTACAAAATTGTGTTCACCAATATTTCAGCAGAATTTTCTTTCTCGTCACAGGAACCCCTTCCCCCTGATTAAGGGCATCTAAATGTCCACAGATATTTTTCACCTTGAAAGCTCCATGTGTTTGTCCATCCGAGCTTTTAATTCTTCGTTTTCTTGCTGAACCTTCTTCAATTTATCCATTAAGATTGTGTTGTTCTCCACCTTGGAAAGAAGGTCACAGTTTGAAATAAAACCCCCATACGTGCACTCATCAAGATTCTGACTGAGGTGTCACAGCCATTGGCAATCTGGAGTTTGCAGAGCTTGTTACAGTACACACAGAAACATCCTATTTCCCTTACCCTTGCATAACACTGGCACTTGGCCACCTGTGCAGATTGGATGCCAACAAGGACGACTGGATAAGGGATCTACTGTTAACCAGCACATTGCAGTAACTTCTGCCAGTGATGGGCAGCAGTTTTAGGCACTGGAGCGCCCTTCTAGACAGAAAACTGTCTAGAAATAACACAAAAAAATTTCCAGAGTTCCCCTGAGTAAACAGCTTTCCCTATTGCTCTTCTGATTCCATGTCATTGCTGGAGGACGTTATCAAAAATAAAAGGAAAAACTGATGAAGTGGTTGGATGGTCCAAGGCCTTCTACACTGGCCTTGTCTGTTGGAAAAGATGAAGGTTTGGTAGTAATTTGCTAGTAATTGTAGACTAGGGTAAACATACACTGCTGCACAATACTGAACAACTGACATAAACGGGTTCCTTTGTACCCAAACCTCTTTCTATACTTCCTCATTAAAGTCTTGCTTAAGCAAGTATTACAACAGTGCTCAAAGGCCCCACCCAGGAGAAGGACCCTGTCTTGTCACAAATAACAGCATGTTAAGTGATTAAAAGTCCTGCCCAGAATTGACTTTTCATATGGAATTACACACAGGTCAGGAAGACAGCCAGACAGTTAAACAAGCAGCTTAACAGCTAAAATGACTGGTCTGAGCTAATCAAGACTTACTCCATTTCATATTTGATCCCTTCTTGTTAAATTGGGATCATTTCCTTGTTAATGTTCTCCTGACACTGCAATCTATCTTCCATGCCACTTGAGCAATGCAGCAGGTAAGGATTTGTTCTTTGGGGGAAGAGGCTCCCAGATAACCTGTACTAACACAGCAATAGTTTATGCAAACCAGCAGAATGTTAAAAGGTCATTTAGAGCACCGAGTCATTCTTTTCCCCTCTTGACATACATCCTGAAGCTGCACCTGCAATGTGAGCATGTTCCATCATGAATTCCTGTTTCCTTTTAAACAAAAAGGATTAATTCTTGCATGTAAGTCCATCCAACCCAAGTTCATCATAGGGACACAGGTCAGAGACACAGCCCCAGCCTGCCAGACCCCAAGGAACACTCACCAGCTTTTCCATCTTCATTAGCTTTATATCCTGCTGATGAAGTTTCTCATTCTTGATCTCCAGCACTGCTTTCAAACTTTCCAGCTCCTGTTCCAGGTACATAATCTGTGGGTTTTTCTGAAAGATTGCCAGAGAGTTTGCTTAGTACCCTGAATTTCAGGAATAATTTAGATGTTTCTCTGCTATTTAGAAAAAACAAGAAAGTAATTACGGTAACAAGTTACTTGTTCTAAGTGAAATTAAGTCAAACACTCGAATAAATAACAAGATCTGATAGCATTTTCTTCTTGGTTTTTGTTTGTCCTTCAGGGTAGGTGGACAGTTGCAGTTGCTTCATTACAAGCTGTTCAGAAAACACTTAATGCACAGACATGAAAAACCCTGTGAATCAAAGGAAGGCATGAATGCTGTCACAGCAAAACTTGTTTCACAGGAGTGCCCAAAGGCCTTAAGGCTAGGAGTTCCAGAATTTATTTCATATTACTCATAACCCATCCCAAGAGATAATTAGAGTAAACATTTGAAGAGTTTTGAGGCACTGGAATAGTTCAAAAAAGCACCAGAAGTTTAAATTCTGAACCTGACTGTAGCTTATCTTCTCTGATTTGAGTCTGGAGGTAGCTGGCTCATAAGCAGAAATTGAAAAGTTTTTTGTTTTAAATTCTTCTAAAGCCTGAAAATGCAATTATACATACAAATCTTACATTGCTGCACATCCATGACTAATCTACAATATAGCAAGTTACATCTTCCTTATTTTTCCTTTTTCTATTGTTTTCTGGGAGGTGGAAGGGAGAGCAGGAGGAGGCCAGGGCAGGGTAAGGTGTGATTTCCTCAAGGACCTGTTTTCCAGAGTAAGAAACCATTCAAACACTGCAGAGTAAAACACATTCTCTGCATTTCAAGGCAGTCACAGCCAAAAAAAAAAAGGAGAAATAAAGCAAATCTTAGTCCATTTCCAGGTAGTGAGAATGGAACATGAGCTGAAATCAATCAACGATTAAGCACATTGTGCAACTAAGTTTATCTTCAAAATCAAACAAAACTCGTTTTAGTGCATTTGGGTAAGAACACAGGTGCACTGCACTGACTAACAGCTTCACTGCCACACCAGAAACCTCGGACAGGAGGGCAATGCTGCGGTTTTGTGGGGTGTGGCTCTGGAAGGACAGGGTCAGGACATGTCACAGCTACCAGGGGCTCCATCACCCACAGAATTCATTCTCCTGCTTGTTTTTAAGGCCTGTTGCATTAGTGGTTCTTGTTGAACTTCTTTTGAGAAGTCTGGGCGAGGGTGAAGCATGCTGTGAAGGCAGCAGACAGTTTGTTCCTGTTCTGTGACTTTAACGTGGAATTTAGGAGCTAACAAGAAAAGCCATCCTGAAAAGTTTAACTACAGCTTACAGTATGTTCAATATTCAATTTATTTTCTTTCCCTCCTCAAGTCCAATGGCCTTAAAATGTGTTTTTAAAGTAAAGCCCCCACATTAGCTACTCAGAGGACAACACACAGCCAAATAAAAAGATTGAAAGGCCTACATAAGACTTTAGCAAAAAATCTGGGAACATCAAGTGACACTACCTAAATGATAGCAGAGAGGTGGAAATACATCTCTGCCTTCCAAGGGCTGTTGGGAATTCTGATCCTGCAGAATTTGTGTTTAGTACTGAAGAGTATGCTGAGTCAAACTGATGGCTTTCCAAAGAGAAGTCTCAAGCTTGTCATGCATCTTATGCTGTCAGGAAAGCACAAAGCCCATTTGCAGCTAGGTAAAGGCACTTGACTATTGCTCCTTTAATGTGAGCAACATCTGAGCGTGCCTGTGGAATTACAGCTCAAACTCCCACTGCCACAGCAACATATTGTGGCTGTAGATTCTTCTTGTGGCAGCTCTGTCCTGCCACTAGAATAAGCAATAAGAGAAAACAAAACAAAACAAATTCCAGTGAAAACTAGGGCAACTTCCACTAGAGGCATCCTAAGTGAGTCTTTAAGCATGGAATTTCTCTTTGTGGAATAAGCAATATTCCACTTACTTCTGGGTAACCATAAAGATAAGCATGTTTGTATCTAACCTCCCCCTAGTGCATAAAAAACCCTCTCTCTGAGCACATTTCTATCCCAGGAGCATCAGAGGCAACAGCAGCCTTGGGAGAAAAGGCAGGACAAAACAAAAGTTTTTTTAAAGGACAAATCAGCAAAAAGTATGAATCAATGTTTGAATAAATGCATTAGAAATGAGCTTTGCAGTAGTGATGCAAGCCCACACTGATCACAGCACGAGTACAACATTTACCAACTGTCCAGAAAAATGCTGTGGTACAACTCCTGTACACACATGGGTCTCCAATTTAGCTTAGGCTATTATTTACACCCCTGATTAGATCCTCAACAGCTGTATGGAATTATAATGGTAAAGTTAATACACAGCATCACAGTGCTTGCAAAAACTTCTGGCAGGTGAGCCATTTACAAAAAACGTGACTAAGTCCAGGAGCCCAGCAGGCTTCACTGCAAATCTTTTGCATTATGCAGTAAAATAAACCCAGGCAAGATCTGTTCATCCACATTGCTTTGGAAGATCAAGACTTACAAGATTGGCTTTTTCTTTGGCTATTTGTTTTTGTTCTTCTAATTTCAGCTTCTCACTCAGAGAGTTGTTTTCACTTTTCAGTTCATCGATTTTTTTCTGAAATGTAAATATATTGGATCATTAGGCCAAGAATTCAGTGCACATCTCCAAACTGCTTTTCAAGTTTTAAGTTGTTGCAATGAACCCAGCCCTTAACAAACCTCCAGCAATTCCTGCTTCTCTTTAAAGGAATCTTCAAGCGACTTCCTTTCAGATTCATGGGTACTCTTGAGCTCTAAAAAACAATTATTTTGCAGATTTTTAATACCATGTAAGCCATGAAAATTCTTTTTGAAAAGAAAGAGGCTGGAGAGCCAGCCTACATATATATGCATAGATACAGTTGATGGCAACACAGAAAGAACATTTATCATTAACAATGCAAAGCATGTATGAAGTAACAGATTTATTCTCACTTCAGATTTGCTGATTGTCCCCTCACATATCCATTTCATTAGAAGAAAGGCTGTCAGTTTTGGGTGCATTCATGTACAAATGGACTAGGCCACATCAGACAAAAGCTGAGTTTATGGAAGGAAACTTAGCAAAAAATTGAAATTGTGTCTTCCATAGACTTCTTGAAAAACATTTATTTTTCCTACTTTGGATGCCATGCAGAGGAGTTTGCTTTTGAAAACAATGGAAGCACCACCAGTATTCAAGACAAAACAGTGCCACTGGAAGGTGGAGTTGGAAGGAGGATGGAAATCATCATCAGTTAAATCAATGAGATGCAATGTCATTTAAACCTGAGCATGTCATCGCCCCCTCCCTGAAAAACACCTGTGCCACAGGGTCCTGTACACAGTGTGTAATATTTCTTAACATTTCCATGCCATTCTAGAAGGCACACAACCCTACTTAACCTCATTTTCAATTTTGAGGTGCTCCTTACACAACCGGGGAGTGGGAGGAATTATTACTAAAATTTTGAGACCAATTCAGGTATTTTTTACTGCAAGAAAAAGTTATTTCCACTCTAACTGTTTATAAATTTTCATTCAACTACAAGGGGATCATGCTTTTTGCTGTATGCAAAATAAGACCTGTTAGTTCAAAAGGAAGGAATTCAGCCAATGTTTTTAAAGATAGCTGGCCACAAAGAACAGTGAAGTGGACACAATGATCAAAAAGCCTGAATATTTCTGATTGTGACTAGCAATACTACAGTTTATGTATTTAAATACAAAATACTTGCCTGAAAAAGAGGATTCATACTCCTTTTTCAGCTCCTCTACTTTTTCTGAGTGTCTGTTTTCAAGTTCCAGCTTAAAGCTTTCATGTGTGGTATTTAAATTGTCCACCTGTAATACGACAACATGATTTTTCTTCCCTTACATGTATCAGCTTAACCCTTGTTTAAAGCATTGTTTCAATGGTCAAGTACATTTGAAATGGTGTTTCTATAAATCTCAAAACTCAAGCTGACTCAAATATCCCATGGAGCTCTAGAAATTACTTAAGCTGGCAGAACACAACCAATCTCCACCACATTTAAATATAAGCTTAGTGTGATAGTAGTATTTTTCTTGCTGCAATGAAGTGCAATTTCACATTAAATAAAATAAATGTTATTAGCAAAACCCAGAATTCTCTGAAGGCTCATTTGTAGCAGAAAGCAGTTTCTAGACAATTTTTCTACTTTGAGTGTTACTAACCTGCTCCTGGAGTTGGGCTTTGTACTTTTCAGCTTCCTCAATGCAGATACTTTGGAGTTTCTCACATTCTGCAGTGTAAAACTGTTTAAGCCTCTCCTCCAGCTCAGCTAAGTCATCATGATGCTGCTGGTTTAACTTCTGCAAAAACCCTTCATAAGCGACTTGCAGTTCATTCCTGTCTCTTTCCAATTTCTCACAAGCTGCAGAAGTGCTTACTGAAGACGTCAAAAGGAAAAAAAAAAAAGAAACAAAAGGAATTGGATCAATTTCAATACTGAAGTCACATCTTAATTTACTGGTATTAAAAACAATGAATACACTGCACAGTTTATATAAAGACAAATATGATTTATCCATTAAATGTGGGCCTCCAAGGGCACATGAAAAGAGCTTCACAAAAATCTCAAATTCCACGTTTCTTAGGCTGAGAATTAATTGAACCCAGCTAAGCCAGGAGCCCACATAAAAAGTATGTGTGACAGTTTGACATGACATGGAAGAAGGAATGTCTCATGAGAGACACTGAAGAGCTCCAATAAAAAAATTAATTGCATTTGCTACTTTACCTTATTTGATCCCATTTCAGTAGAATATTTGTCAGAGTACTGCATTTTTTGACATATAAACCATTTACCTAAATTTGAAAGTCTTAATATCCTGAAAACTATGAGTTTAATGATACCATACTCAGATATACAGCAAACAAGAAATTCTAGCCTGACGTGGACATCGTGATCCAGATCTGCCAGTTTTAAAGGTACTGCTCATGTGTTCACGGCTGAGATATTTAAATATGCAAGACAGAGAGTGGTTTTAGGCAAAAAGTGCAGAGTATTAAGAAAAGATAAATGCTGTGCAATTCTCTTTACATCTGCATTAACACAGGCCTGCTAAGAAGGCTGCCTAGGTTTGCCTCCCCATATTTGCAGCTGGTTGAAAACAGAAGTTAGCAACTTGCATGTTTCAGTTTGAAATTCAGCATTCCCAAGTCCAGTCAGCCAGGCCTGAATAGGAGGAGCCACCCTCCTACTGTTAACATGACTGCAGCAAACTGCTTATGCAGTTCCAGCTGCACCCACAGCCTGGAAGCAAGGTGAAACAGCATCTCTAGCACAAGAGTGTGGTCATTGACCTTGAGCAAAACTGCCTCTATACAGACTCTAGTGCTATGGTTTAAAATAAATTAGTCAGATGAGTGGCTGCTTAAGAGAAAAGTCAACTAAAATGTTAACTTGATCTTCAAAGGCAGGAGAAGTCTTGCATGCATGCACTTCACAGCAGACTGGCACATTGCCCAAACAGTGTAAATAAAAACTCTATGTAAAAGCATGGGAAGAGGCAAGGATTTTTGTACAAGCAGTACAGGAAATTCTCATCACAACTGTGTTTGAGCCTTAAGATAAATAAATTACAGTATTTTCAAGGACTGATTCCCAGAGCTGTAATGGGTCAGCTCAAGGGAAAGCAGCCTGCCCCGACAGAGTGCCTCAAGTTACACGTGTCTTACTCCTCTTCGCTGGAGCTCATTAAAAGCATGTGAGTAACTTGATGGATGATCCTTGCACTCTCTTCAAGGGAGCTGTAAAGAATCTTGGCCCTGCTACCATCACTTGGAACCTGCAGTGGAGCTAGAAAGTATTAAGAGAGTGAGCTGTACTGCATGGAAATCAATCTACATGTGTGTCTACCTGAATTAGGCTTAACAGCAAGCTTAGCTAGGCTGTGTCTGTGTGAAAGATCTGCTGATCTGGACAGATTTAGGCCAAGCTCTTCATTCTCTGACTGGCAGCGATGCAACAGAGGCTCAACTGAAACCTACCACAACATTCTCTGCAACTCAGGCAGATTTCAGTTTTTGCTACTTTCTGCACCAGCACCCAAAGAAGTTTTTACTCCCCTATCTTTTTCTTCCACAAACTTCTCTGACAACTGCTCTCTTAGGGGGAAAAAAAAAAAGCTTTCACATTTCCACCACATCGCAGCAGCACAAAGTTATTGAATATCTATACCCTGCATTGCCACATTTTTGGAGAAGAGGTAACATCACTGTTAGGGGACATTGAGCCAAATGGACACAGCCAACCACACGCACAGGGAGCTGACCTTCTATAGCAGAGTAAGGGCATTGCTGACAGGCAGGCGACTTGCATGGCTCAGTTGAGGTAACTGCAGCAAAATGCTTCACATCATCCATTTCATTTAAAACCAACAGAGGAAGAAGCATCAAATTCCTTATTTGCAAGGCCAGAGTTATTAATTTGCCTCCAGTTAGCCAGAAGAAAGTGCTGCCTATCGTTGCTTTATCTTTAAATGTCAGCACGCAGAACTTCAGATGATGCAAAGCACTTCAGAAAAAAGGCAAATAGCAAACCACGCCTTTGTCAAAGAAAACAGACGCATCAGTTCCCCTTCAGGCAGTTTGCAATTCAGATTTATGAGAAGACTAATGTTACAAAGGCAAACAAAAAACTTTTAAAACTTGCACTGGCAGTTAAACGTTGTTACTGTACAGGTAACTCTGGCCTCCACAAAGCTGGAAGCTGCAACGCTTCCTTCCAGATCACAAGCCTGACTTAAATCCTGCCATCCAAACAAGAAGCAGAACTACTACAACCAGTGAGATCCTACTACCGTGCTGGTACAAGAAACTGACCATGTAAGGCTTCAGAAAAAACACTAACTAAAGAATTGTTAATTTGAAATTATGAAAGCTTGTCTAAATACTCGAGATTAAGATGTCTGCAGCAAGTATTCTGTACAGCCCTCTCCACCTGCAGACTATATCATGTATTTTATGACTGCTCTGCCTTTTTTTAATAAAGGTTCCTTTTTAATGATTTGTCCCAAATTCCTTAATTTGGCCATTTACCCACTGATTAACCAAACTCAATTGCTACTCAACTGTAGAGTATTTTCACTGAACTCATGCTAAACGTGGAGGAAAAATCTGAAACTGCAACATATGCTCTTCCAGTAGCAAACACACGAATTTATTTCAACTTCTCATCCACTTCAGCGATACCTGAAGTGCATACTTCAGAGTTTTGTACATGACTACTGTGTTTCCTGTCCCTTCCTGAACTGCTTTCCTCCACAATTACACATCTTATTTAGACCAAAAACCTTGAGGGGAAAAAAAAAAAAAACCACCCACAACCAAAAAAACCCCAAACCAACAACAACAAAAAACCAACAGGCAACAAATGGTCCAACAGCAGTTCAGGAAAAAAAAAAAATCAAGCTATAGAGATTAATAGATGTACTATTCATTTGCCTGTGAAGTTTATTCAATTTTACCTGTAACACTAAACAGTTTTAATGATAATGTATATGCAATGCTGTATTTGGCACACAGAAGCAATTTTTACTTCTTTATTCATAAAGTAGAGCCATTAATGTATTTTTCCTCCATCTGGTTGTCCCAGCCTCTCTTCCTAATCATATTACTGTCTCTCCTTGTATTTGTACAACATGGAGCAAGATTAATCTGTGGTTTTAGGTTTCTTAACACCTTTAATTAGAAATGAAGAGCCCCATTCTTTTGGGCCAGACCATGACCTTTGGAAATCATGAAAAGTTTCTGAGGTTGGGAACAGCAAACCTTCAGAGCAGAAATGCTGGTTTTGACATCTAAAATTACCCTTTATTTGTAGTAGTTAACAACAGCCACTTCCATCTTGGACATTTCACTACAAAGTGCCAAAATCATAAAACAAATGCCTGCAGAGCATCATGGAGAACAAGGCACACAGCAACTCCTTGTGACAGTGCAAACAGCAGCACATCTCAACCACAGCCAACAGCTGCTGCAGCTGAAGGAGAGTTGTCTTTGTGTCTCTAAGAAAGTTATTTTGTATTTTCACTAAGAGATAAGACTTTACAATTGTGCAGCATTTCCTTTCACATTTTTTCTTGTTCTAATTATAAAAGCATCATATAATTCAGCCCTTATGGCTAAACTGCTTAGATAGAACATATGTCAACTTACATGCCCTTAAAAGCTATCAAAACCACAGCTCTAAGATAAAATATAATGGATTTTTTTGAACCCTGAATTAAATTGTTTGCAAACAGTAGTTATCTTCATCAAACTGTCCAAGTCACTCAGTGGCCTAGCTATGATTTATGAAAAGACATTAGACTGTCTGAAATTCTAAACCAGAGTTCACTAGGACAGTAAATTGTCAGCATTTTAATAGATGTGGGGGAAGTGAAATGGGCATAATTACCACAAAAAGCCCAAGTATTTAGTACTACATGATATTACACTGCACTAACGCTGAATTGCTCAAACCTTGTTTCAGGAACTGCAAGCTGTATGTACACTTCACCAGAAAGTCTGCTACAGACAGGCTCATTTCCTTCTCTATACAATATATATTTTCATATGTATATAGTAATTAATTAATGGTATTGGCAGATTGTCAATATTGAAAATTCTTCTACCCAAACATGCTTTCAAGTTTATGACCAGGTTTCTCTTGGTGTTATTTCCATAAAGAGACTAATTATAAAGGACATCAAACCACACTGCATATTTTTGTTCTTGGGCAAGTCAGACAATGCAGGTAGCCAATAAAAGCCTGCTTTAAGCAACATTTAAGCAGGTATGAATGAATAAATAATGTGAAGCACTCACTTCTCTGCCGGGAAGTAAATTCACATCCCCTATGCTGCAAACACTACAAGTGACAGAGTGTTCAAGCAGGCAAACAGGCAAGTCTGTGAGGTGTGGCAAGGCAGGCCCTGTCTCAAATAAGTGAAAGAAACATCTACTTATTATTACGTATTCTTAAGGATCACCTTAACCTGAAAACCAAACCACATGCACTGTAAAACACAACAGTCTCTTCTATCTGAATCTCCAAAGCACCTTGATGACAATTCACTAATAAAGAACATGAAGGTATTCTGAAGAAGATACAGTTTATCAATTGCCATGCAGCAGCTGGAGGTGAGCTGAGGGGTTTGGCACCTGGCTGCTTCTCCAGGCCACAGAGAAAGGCTCAAGAGTGGCAGTGTTCAAAGGGCCGAGGTGGGCACAGGCTGAGCCAGCTCTGCACCTGCTGTTCTGCAGCAGCACTGAGCTGGATCACATCCAGCACGCTGGCGAGGAGGCTCTGAAACAATTTGGCGTGCAATTAATTTAAAGGAATAGTTTCATACCTCTCAAGAAATATGCAGCCCTTGCAATTTCTGCTTACATAATTAAAGAAGTAACTAGAAGTTTACGCACTAGCTTGCACCTTAAGAAGAGAAACAGCTGACAAGCAGGACATTCCTAGCTGCTCCAGGCTCCCAGAACTATGGTGCTTACACTCAAACCACAAAGTTCAGTCTTTGTAGCTGGAGAGTCTAAGGAAGCCCAAGTTCAGAATCCAACTGTTATTGAATTTGAACTCCCTCTGGAAAAGCCCATCCCCAAACACCCATCACTGCTAATCCTTGTGCATGTTTCCAGCTACTGAGAGCAGAAAGCATTGTCTGGTAACCATCAGCACCACGGCTGCAATAGTTACATGGTGGCTGCCAAAGACACATTCTGGGACAGGAAAGCACATTTAAACCATTAAACAAAAAGGGACTTTGGTAGAAATGGTAATACTCAATAGCCCAGCAAAACAGACCCTCTCACAGCGAGTCAATTTAGTCTTGCAAGGTAAATCAAGGAGCTTAGCAATGTGCACCGTTATACTTCAAAGTAAGAAACTGAGAAGTCTAAACTGTTCAAGCTGCAGGAGACTCTCAAACTCAGCTGCATGCAGGGAGCAGGCTACACTGAGCACACCTGGTTCCTCTTCTCAGACTGCCTATCCCCAAACTGCAAACCAACAGTCATTAAAAACATGGCAGCTGGGACTCCACAAAACGTCTACATGGCCTTATCTTAAAATGAGACTCAAACTGCACTTAACTTTCCCAGCAAACGTATGCTTAGATCATACTGGGAATGAAAATCCACAGTACTTACGTCAAAACAGTCGATGGAAATCTTAAATTCAGCAGTATCCATTTAACAGTGTCAACAGAAAGCTGATTAGCAGGTATGTATTTAAACAGATTATTTTCAGCTAAAGCTACTGTTATAAGAATGCCTTTCTCACACCTTATCAATAAATTATTAATTTAACTTCAAAAAAAAAAAACAAAAAACCAAACCAAAACAGTTCTTTTTAAAGCTAGATAGAATTGAAGACCTGGATAGCTTCACATTTCTGTAATTAAATCCACTCCCTTTACATGCTGAGGAGAGCAGTACAGACAGGCTAGACATGGTTAAGACAAAAGAGCTGCATGAAGATAAATAATTGCTTCATGAAACCATGGTCTGGAAACCTTACAAAGGGAAGTGAGCCCCAGGCTGCCACTCAGACGCTCCTGCAGAAGTGACCCAGGAAGGTCAGCTCCATGAGGGGAACAGCTGATGATGTCAGCCAGCAGCACATCAGCCAGCATCCCTGCCTGAGAGCTCTGTGCACTCAGGTGTCACCGATCCATCAGGCACACTTGCATTTCAAGTTTTTTCTAGTTATCAACCTACTCAATGGCTTGCAATGGGAGTCTCATTTATGAGCTCAGCAGGCTGCTAATCAAAGCAGGAAGATAACAAGTTTATGGAAAGCTCATTTAAGCATGAGGCATCTTTACAAAGAACTAAGCTTTCAAAAAAAACCCTGAACTCCACCCTCAAACGTGGTAATGGGCAAAAGTGTTGGCCTGCTTTTTTTTGGTCTACCCATCTAAGCACAATTTTCCCTTTCTACATAAACAGTAAACATAGTATCTACGTTGATAAAGGAAAAATAACATTGAAGATGCAAGCCCAGAGAAGGAAAAAGATTTTCTTGCTCTGACCGCAATACTTTTGAAGTCGTTTTCTTGAGGTAAACAAATGGGTTTGCTCAGAGAATCACATTAAGTACATAAATAAAACTAAATCTGGTTTATAAAGTTAAAACACCATTTTAGTGATGCAAGAAGGCCATTTCCACATTAAAACTGTAGTCCTGTTGTCACTTTAGGGTAATAGAAACATCAGCTGATGGGGAACACGACCCTGCAGCCTGATCCTCCTTTTCCTTTCTCTTCTCTGGTCGCAGTGCTCCTTCAGTCACACATTGAAGTCAGGCCAGGCAGCTTTGGCAAAGCAGCCCTACCAGCCAATAGTTTCAGCTGGCTTAGGTCCCCAGGCAGCTCACTGCATCACTGGGGCATGGCTGCCCCAGCAGCAGCGCTGGCACAAGGAGGACACAGGGATGCCTGCAGAGGGAGGGGAAGACCCGGCTCTCTCAAAGCCAGCCCCTACTGAGACCTGCCTGGAACAACTGCTAACTTCAATTATGTTACACGGAGTTACCACTAAATGCAGTTAAACCAAGCTTTGAAGTTGGCAAAACCAGCTCCTGCACATTATAGCTCAATTTCATCTTATAGCTGTCCACTAGGATGAGTTCAAAGATTTAATCTCATCAGCCTGAAAGCATTTCCTTCTGCTAATTTTACACTCATTCACCTATAGGGCACTAAGGCAAAAATGCAGATTTTGCACAGTATGTTTTACAGGTTTACGATTCTTTTGCCAGCAAATCTCTAGAAGACAGCATACAAATAAGTTAGGGATCAAACAAAAGTATATATGCTGTCAGCCATCCTCCCATTTTTTAGCAGAGAGTGCTTTGGTCATCAGATGCATGTTTTGTAAGGAGGCCCCGCGAGGCGCAGTCAGATCAGTGCCAGGAATTCGGTGAACCTGGGGTCACGCTGTCAGGGCTGCACAGCGCTTAAAGCATCTGAGCAGAATTCAGTCAGGGAATTAAATGACTGCCATTACAATACCAGGGCATCTGTCTTCTGCAGATTTGCTTTGCTGCATTTCTGTTCTCATGCAGAACACAAAAATAAATTCTTACCTAGTTCTCCTCGCAGGTTAACTAGTTCTTGAGATAACTCTTTCCGCTGCTTCAGTGCTTCTTCCCTCTGCAGAGGAAAGAACAAAAACCCCAAACATTTGGTTACTAGTGGTCTGAGCAGGGCACCTTCCAATAATTTACTTCCATGTGTTCTGTAGGAAAAACAAGAGGCAGGAGCAAGAAGCCAAGTTATGACTCATTTAGGATAACAGTTCAGCTGTTATAATATACACAGATGTTCTTCTGTTGTTAAGGAAGTTATACTTTAAAACAAAGAACAGCTTTTTCCAGGATAGCTCTGCAATTAAAATCCTACTTTGCAGCAATTAATTATATATTTTATGGTGGGTGTAGCAACATAAGCCTCCAGAACAAATCAGGTGGTAGCTGTCAAGGGCACAGAAGTATAGCATATATGCGAAAGAGGCACGCATTAAATATTTATCTTAAGCTTACTCAAACACAAAACCCAGAACTTTGCTAAACGCTCAGTCTTCCATGAAGAAAAGGCACAGCCCTGTTTGAAGTTGAATACAACCCACCCTGCTGCTCGCGGTTCCTCATGTAAAGATAGATGGTGTTTCTCATACCGAGAGAATCGTAAGGAACGTGTGAACCCATCAGAGCAGAGCAGCAGCACCCATCTCCCCGCTGTTCCCAGGAGCGGTGGCCGGGCAGGCCGCGGTGCCCTCGGGCAGAGCCGCTCCGTGCCCTGCGCTCCCCGCCCCGCACCACGCGCGGAGCTGACAAGGCCCACGCGGTTCCCGGGGGGCTTCCCCGTGCCCCCGGCCGGCTCCCTGCCAAACAAACACTCATTACCCTTGCTGCAGCACACTGGGAATAGAGGCACAGCTTGCTGCTGGAGCAGCCCATCTTCCAGCGCCGGCAGTCCCCCGCTCGGCCCCCCGGCCCTCATCGGCGACGCGCGGGCGGCGGCGGCAGCGCCGAGGCGGGCAGGTCTGGCCGGGGCCGAGCGGCGAGGCTGGACCTTGCCTCCGCAGGTTATCGTGCTTCCGCGCCCAGCGCTCCGACAGCGGCAGATACTGCAGCTTCTGCAATTGGCACAAGCAGCCAGCGATTACTTAAAGCCACAGCCCTTCTTTTATGAAAGGCGAGCCCAGACGTTAGATCGATCGATCTCCGCCTGCTCCGGCGGCAGCCGGGATCACTGAGGGAACGCTGCCCTTCTCTGCAGATAACCGAGCTTATTTTTAGTTGTTTCGAGCTGCTCTCGCGCTTAATTTGTTGATGCAAAAATAAGCCACAGGAGGCCTAAGCTGAACGGGAGAGCCACAGATACAGCAGCTTTGGTGCTGTCAATGCCCAGGCTTGCGTTCAACAGCCCCGGTGCACGCAAACATCTTGAAACTCCCTTACGACTCCCTTAGCGACGACAAAATAGGGAAAAGGAAAAAAACCACAGGTCCAAAAATCACACAGATTTGTCCACAACTGAGCACAGCACAGTCGCTGAATTTGCAGACCAGTCGAGCCACACCTACAGCTGGCTGTCCACAGGGAAAACCTCTCCTTTAGAGCAAATTCCCCCTTTGCCCCTGGTCACTCTCACTGCAGCCCGACCACAGGCTTACATCTTAGGAGCACCCTGTCCTAGAGGCAGGGAATACTCACTGCATGCCTGCAGAACAAATAAAGCAGTAAATACACCATTCTTAAGAAAAACCAGAAAGAATGAGCACCCAAAACCCAGTCATGTATTAAGGACTAACACAATACTAATCAAAATGAGTAATTTTTATGCGACACACTCATTCGCAAGCTTTAGGAAATTATTATGCAGCTGTAAAGGCTGGTTATAAGAAACTACCAGCCTTTACTAGAAATACTTTTATTTTTGACCTTATATGAGAAAGATTCCCTTTTAACCATTCAATTTAAGCTGTCTTAATTCTTTGGACACTTTGCACTTTGGTAGGGTTATTAAGCAGCTATGCTGCAGTTTTATATTAAACACTTCAAGGTTTTTTACAGTGTCAGTGGGCTATGACTGAAAACCACGCCTCCCCTTCCACAGTAAATTCTCAAGAGAGCAGAGAGCTCAGTTATTGAAAGGACTTGCCTTGCTCTTCCCCGCTTCTCTGCTCAGAAAGGAGAGATGAGTCACCTCTCTCCGGTTCCACGCCTGTGTTCTCACCACGGACACAGCATCGGACGGTGAAAATGGGAATGCTGCAGTGAGTTATTTGAGCTGCATCCTTGTACACTGGGACGCAACCTGCTTTGTTCCAGCCCACTCTGTCAGTAAAACATCTCAAATTCTCCCTAGAGGCTGTACCATGCTGCAGACCCTTTGGACATGCCAACATTTTTGTTTAGTGTTTCCAAACAGGCTTCTTCACAGTCTACACATTCTGTGTTTGCTTTCAGTTAAAGAAATTTGATGAGAACAGGGCACGTGCAATCAGCATATACCAAGGATCAACAAGAGGCTAAGACTAAAAATCCAAACCAAAACTGAGTAACACTGCTTTAGTAATCTTGTTCATGTTTCTTGCTGCTCCTAAGCCCTGTTGTTTTTTACTGGTGGTGTTTAACCTGTTGCCTCAGTTCAGCTTGCCCATTCATAGTATAACAAATCCAAGAAATCCAGATGGATTTGTATCATGACCTCCTGCTCACGAACACATTCAGAAAAACCCTGCCAGCCTAAAATAAGAAGACTAAGTTGCTCATATGGCTAATCAGCCCCCTAAAGTAGTCAGACTGACTAGCATTTAACTTAGTACACTTTTATCTAAGTTCTGAGAGAACTGAAGCTGCAGGTAGGGGGGTTTCCCCAAGAAAACTTTAAAGTTTCCAAAATCTGAAATCTAAACACGGTAAAATACCAAAAGCACTTGAATAATCCAGTAAGGTCCTATCTTCAGTATTTAATTTAAAGACAGGTGTGTATATGCTTTGGGCTGGAATAGCCAGCAACCTTCTAGTTTATGCTTAACAAGATCCTAGTTGAAAAAATCAATACCAGAAATTGGAAGAGCAAAACCAAGTTGGAGCATACAGGATTGAGAAATTTTGCCATTGTTATCCAGATAAATCCAGCAATGAGGATCATCCTCATGTAGTTGTCAGAGACTCATGAAGGATCTTCATACCGCTTTATAAATTCTTCTGGTACAATTTATGAATTTATGTGAAGGTCAAGTAGATGATTTAGAACCTGTTTTTCCTTCTTGACAAAGAATCTACTGTAGGTTGCACTTTTACCAAAACATCTCCCCTGTCATAAACATGGAAGGTACAGGAAAGAACAAGAACAGAGTTTAAGGATAAAAGGTTTGCCACAGGCAATGTCAGAGCTGTGCACCTCTGCCACTGAGTGCTACAAAAAAGTCCTCAGCATAATGAGGGAGACTTGGACATTTCTTCACGTTCTGAGAAAGATTAGCCAGTTCAAAAATCCTTCCCTTTTTCAAAATTTGACGAGTTCAGATAGATGTATGCCCCACAGCAATGATACTTGGGAAGGTGAGGCCCAAGGTAGAAGGCTAAACAACACAACAGCTTCAAGATGATAGAAACTACCAAGTCAGGAGTGGAATAAATTACGAAGTTTGTCATTCATGTTTGTTTTGTTGGAAGTTATGCAGCCCAATTACAGGCTTAAGAGTATTTTTCCTGGCAACTAACTGTTTTTGCTACAGCTTGAGATTCAAACAGACCAGCCTAGGGTCATTTTAGATACAAACTGTCTGAACAGTTCCCATCGCTCTGCTTCGAAAGCAGGAAGCTCTACTAAAGTCCACATTCCAGAATGAGCAAGAGGGATCTTTGTACCAAGCACACAAACAGCTCTCCTGGCTACGTACCTATACCAAATCTTTATGTTAGACAGACCCAAGTTATCTCCAAGACGTCAGGTTCTGAGCAGTCCTCAAGCTGGAATTCCTCAAGTATGCCACAGCAACTTGCTAGACCACAAATACAAGAGCATGAAGTTTTACAGCAACCTGGAAACTTTGTATTTATCTGAGAGGATGTGCAACTAGCCAGACTAAACATTCCGGGTTCCCCAGCACACTCCTGCTCCTGACCAGGTGGGGTGATGCAGGTGTGGGAGCCCCATGCTCTGCCTGCAAATCACGGCTTTGAGAGCCACAGATAGGCTGTGCCTGGTCAAAAAGTCCTCATCACCTTTTGTAACTTTTTCCTCCCTGTTAAGAGCTGCAAGTCCTTCAACAGCTAGTCCATATAAAAAAGCAAATCACAGCACAAAATGGGTTTCAAGTATGTGTCCAAATAAGCTAACGCTGCCCAGTCTGCTAGTAATTATCCAAACATCACAGTCCACATTTTAAACAAGCATACTCCTCTGGGAAACAAAATATGCACTCTTTTGGAGCTGTACTAAAGAAAGAAAAAATTATAAGAACCAATACTGAAAATCTCACATTTGCATACCAAAACACAGAACAAAGTAATTGTTTGCTTTTATCATTTCAAGCAGCTATATCACACTGGTACCTATGTGATAAGCCACAGCTGCCTACTCTACCCCAGTAACAGATTCAGAAGAAGCATTACACACGGCTGCAACCAAAAACTGCAAAGCACTGGTTTGTTGCAAAGGAAGACACACAACTCCCTTTCAGGCCATGAAATCCCGCAGGGAATCAGGCCATGCTGTGGGAATTTTCCCATGACACAAATGCAGCAGCCATACTGGAATATCCATCTCAGTGCTGGGATGTCCCTGCCCAGGGAAGGTGGAAAAGGCTCTGACAATGCCAGGACCGAGCCCTCTGCACGTGCAGACAGGACAGACAGCTCCGGGTCTGAACCCCTCTGCCGTAACTGGCACGTAGGAACACCTCTGACTGGGAGGGCTGTAATCAGGTTTCTAGTTTTCACCAGCAATGCACTCTGCAAACAAGTAATTTCAACTTAAAGGAGTAGAAAATTAAGTGTTAAATATAAAAGCATTGTGACGCTTTTTTCAAAAAGCATTTTATTATAACAGACTAAATAAAATTTGTTCAGAGTGCATAAAACAAATTAATCGATGCAAAGAACGGAAGCACTTAAATGTGTTTTACTATCATATACAGGGCCACATTAATTTTATTCTTGGAAAGAAGAGTCTGGTTTTTGTAAGCCTTTTACTGTCAAACAAAGCCACAAGGACTTACTCCTAAAATTAAACTTTAGAGAGAAATGCTGAGCACTTTAAAAACATAATAAATTAGTCTTAATAAATTAGTAAATTTGACAGCACTTCTGTAACATGTATGTTTACACCTGACTGGAGATGTGCTGAGGTTGTGTGGAAAAATCATTATGAAAAGATCATAATTTAAATATTTTTTAATTCTGGTACAAGTCTCAGTTGTCAACAGGATGCCTTTCTCATCCAAGGAGACATTCCTCTTAGGTACGAAGCATAAGAAAGTTATGTCTACTCCATCCTTGTGCTGCTCCAGTCATAAAAACATGACCATCATTGGCTGTAGAGTAGAAATTGAGTCACATCTTTGCATAAACTCCAGTCACTCGTGTGTCATCAGCTACAGCTTGGAGGTAATTATGGAGGGACAACACACGGGCCATTCATATCCGCCTTGCAGTATGACATCTGACTGGATGATTCTGGTTCTTATACCACAGTACTTCTACCTGTTCCTCTTCCTTCTTTCCTAGCAAAATCCAATCCTCTAAATAAGTCTTCTCATTAGATATTAGCAATTTTAGAAATTGGTTTCTTATAAACTCACCTACTCCATACCTCACTTAAAACCCCCTTGCAATGTCAGTTCCTCTGCGTCACTCGATGCAAAAGCAAGCTAAAAAAATGAGCCAAGGAAACAGTACAACAACCAGGATTTACACTCTCTGCATGGTTTTGAAAGGAGCAGAAGACTATTACTGTGATAAATAAAAATGTCATTACCATTTCCAATCAATAAATATGCAGTGAAATGAATACTTCTAATTTACTCTTGGCCTCATTTGTGTAATGCACTGCCTTCTTACCAAGTGAAATATGCCATCAGTTTACACTTCAACACACTTCAAGCAGACTCAGAATAGGGATTCACTGTGATTTCTGATATTTATTTCTTTTATATTCTATTCTCGATGGAGAATCAGATTTTTTTCCCCTGGTGTTTATTGTATGAAGCACTAAAGCAGAGAACCAGCCAAACAGGATTCCTATGAGTCACTATGTATTTAACACATTTACTTGCGGGCTCTTTATGCTCTTGCAAGCTTTACATAGGATCTTAGGCTGGCAGGGATCTTTGTTTTCCCATTTAGAAATTCATGCCATAGCCCTACAAAGATAGGTCCAGATGTAATATATGGGCTATTTAATTTTACTTCTCTATAACAGCCTGTTTGCGACCTTACAATGTTTCTGAGTGTTAATATTCGTTCTTACTTCTCACACAGAATGACTCCTTCCTTCCCTGTAGAAACTCCAATCACAAAAAAACTAAGTCTACCTCATTTAAGAAATTACTTAATTCTCAGTATTTCTCAAGCTTTCTGTCTCAATCCAATTCATCTGAATATAACACAGTAGCCACCAGATATCCTGCAACTTTGGAAAGTTACACCCTCACAACTTTTCTCATGTCTATAAAACTGTTATTATCATTATAAAGTTATTCAAAATGTAATAAGGGCTTATGCCTGAGCATAATATTACACTACTAACTTCATTTTTAAGACTTCAGAATTTCAATTGAAAAGGTAGTACAAATCAAGAAGGAAAGAAGATTGAAACATGCTACTTTCTTTCTTCTACTAAGTGCTCCCTTGAATTTCGTAACAGATACCTTTATTTTGCTCCTGTAATTAATTCTGCAGTTTCTCGGAAAAAAAAAAAAATTACAAGAAATAACAAGGTAGTAGTGAAAATCAGGTTCTTTGTGGAAAGCAGCACTGGTTGCCTGAAACATCAAGTTTTTTTCAGTCAAAGGCATCTTGTTCCAAGACACCTTCTGCTAGGAATAGCGATAGGACAGGATTCCCAGTTGTCTTCAGCTGTAACCCATTCTGAATACGCAGGCGTAGCAAATAAATTGCTTAACTGACTCATCTTCTAAAAAGATATTTCCACCAGAGCCTAGTTTCATAGTAATTAATGGATTAAAATGTTTTTCTGGATGTTAGAGCTCACAAATCTTCAATCTGTTGCCAAAAAAAATTCTTGTTCATTCATACCACGTTTTATAGAGACCCTGAGAATCATCTGAAACTTCCTTGCTTTCCAACTGCTACCTGTCAGACACAGGCTTTCAGAGCCTAGGTTTTCTCTACAGGGGGAAGCTACTGTGGTCAAAATATTTGCATTCCTCAAAATCAGGATATTACATTTTGATTTCTAAGTGATTCTTCTTTTTTTTTTTTAAGTAAAGAACCACAAAAATGATCTCAATTACATATCCTTATTCTCTCTTGTAAAAAGTTATGGGAAGCCAAGTACACTTGGTATGAAAATTCTAATGAAAACTGGCCAAGTTTGAGTTTAAGTTCTAGAAAATCAAAACTAAAAATCCTACTCAAAGACAGCTGCTTTAAACAACAGGACTTACAGGTCTAAAGTTATGACAGTCCAAAACTCTTGGGGTTTGGTGATGCAATGTGTACTTCTGCCCCTTAACCTAGATATGCATTTCTCATTTGATAAATATAAACATTTTCTGCTGAACTTCCCCAAAGGCCACGACAAACATTTCTGGTAGATGTGTTCATATATTCCAAAATGGAAAAAAACCTGTTTTAAACTGCTAGGTTCCCAAGGAAACTAGTATCTCAACTCTTACAGTCGTGCAAATGTCAGGAAATGCCAGTTACAACAGGTCATATACTAATGGTTAATTTTTATTTCCACCTAGAAATGCTGAAGCCTGCTCAGTCACACGAATTCCAGCACATTCCTCGTGTTGTTTCCTGTGTCACATCCACAATTAGCGTTGTACATCCATTACTGTAAAGGCTCTAAACCCTTCTCAAATGGCCTTTTCCTCCACTAAGGAAACAAAGAGGGCACCACAACATTCCCAAGTAGTCTGACCTGTAAATAGCAGTCTTCCCATGGCCACACCAAGAAAAGCACAACAGTGAAACTGAGTTTCTTTTCATCTGTACAGTACCCTGTTTCACAGATACAAATTTGAAGCCTATTTCTATAGCAGAATCTGTAGAGAACTACTGAGATGCTTAGTTGGATTAATTTATTAAACTAAAAAAATTAAAATGGATATTCATAATAGCTAAACATTTTACCATCTTATTTTTTTTAAACGGCTTAGGTAGTAGTTCTGAATGTAGCAGTTCACGCACTAAAATGAGAAGATGAAATATCTGTCAGTTCACACTTTGAACAGTTAGAAAAGCCATTCTAACTACACATTACCCTTTCCTTTGACAGCTAAATCCGCCTTAGACAGACAAATTTAAAAGTAGATTTAAAGCCAAGCCAGTACCACACTGCTAAAACAATCACCCTCCACTCCCAAAGGTGTAAGAGTTTATACACAGCGGTGAGCTGGAGGGTGGAACAGCTCACACAGCCTTGGGGACAGACCTGAGGCATCTCTCAGGAGGCAAGAAGCAGAGGCTCAAGCAGCAGCTACCACAGCCTCAGCCCCATCAGCTGGGGATGTACTGTTTTTGCTTCCCAAGGGAGCACCTGGCTCCCAGCCACAGCTGCAGACCTCTCAGGCACACATTCCCACCCCACCCCAGCACTGGCAGTTCTTCACTTCCACTCCTTCCCACAGTGAACCACTGCATGGGGACGTACCCAAAACACTTTCAACACGGACAGACCTGTAAAACTAGACCTATAATTTTCTTTACTGGCTTCCCAAAGAAGCCCAAGCACACACAAGGGTTAGGGAAGAGAGGGGAGAGCTGCAAGAGTGGCATCCCCAGTGTGACTTATCAGACACGCTAACCATGTATTTAAAGCATCTGTGAACATCTCTTACTGAAGGGACAATAAATTCAACATGCATACTAGTGGAAGTTAAAAGATCAACTCAAATGCAGTAGTACAAATTTCAAAGCTCAATGCAGCTGAAGGTTAATGGAAAACGGTTTTCCTTGGCACTTCATGCATTTATTGTAAATGGGCAATTTCACCATTTCCTCTGTACTGCCACTTTTCGTCTCTTGTTTGAACTTAAAAAACAGGAAAGTAGTCACGAAGTAACAGGAATTACCAGGGCATCAGGGGAAGCACAGCACTCTAGAAAGACTGAACTTGCTTTTGTGATTAGTGCACAGTTTAACATGTGCTCCTATCACTGCCAGCACACACACAGCTGTCCAACAATGGAAAAACTCCGTGTTCTCATCAGCCACGCTGCTCATTGCCATCAAATATTCTGGATGCCAAGAGGTTTTCCATCTAGCACTAACCCAGTGCAACAAACAGCCCCTGAGAGGTAGAAATCAGGATTTTTAAACTTGGAAGAGTCTTGGTAAAGGCAGCTAATCCATAGACACCCTCCCCACCCCCCTAAAGAAACACCAACAGATCAAGTGGGAAGGTTTTATCAAAAGCAGCTGTTACTATTGACAGCTCCAAGGTAACTCCTGCAACAAACAGGTTTGAGCTCAGGGCTTTTTGAGAGATTCCTGCTCAGCTAGAAACATCAGAGCAGCATTGCTCAATCCCATTTAACCCTTTGACAGCAGCCTCTCAACCTCACAATGACAAAAGTCATTGCCAGCAAGTCCCGATTTTGTTCATATCTATATTCCACTTCAAACGAGCTCATAAGAAACAACTTTAAACTTTTGTGCAGAAATACATTGGGAACTCTTGGGAAAAAAAGAGAAAAAACAACATGACAGTAAAAAATCAAATCTGACAGCCAAATCATATCCCAGTCACTTCAGCTTTGGAGGAAAAGCAGGAGAGGCTGCAGCAGATTTTGCCAAGAGGTTTAAGCTGGGCTGCCCAGCACTGAAGTGACCCAAATTCTCACTCCAGTACCTCACTCCATTTGGCCAGGCAGCCTGTCCTTCACCCCATCTCACCCTAACACTGGCTCTGACCAAACCTTAGGACAATCCACGTCACCACCTGGCAAAGAAATGCTCTGTGCCTGGTTTAGCTCTCTGGCAGGGGCGCGCTGAATCGGCTTTCTGCAGGGACAGAGCAGCACCAGGGGGCCAGAGCAGATCCTCCCTCTGGTTCCAGCAAGCTCTTTCTTAGGCTGCTTCATGTCACTTCACACTTCCCTAGCACTGCTTTGATTCTCATTGCATCAGCTTAGCATGGTTTTTAATTGTTTTTTTTTAAAAAAAGAGAAGCTGAAGCTACTTTCAGTTGGCTCTGCAGCAGTTAAACTATGAGACCCCACCTCAGGAATTAAAGTCTAACTTGAAGTTTCTCCCTGAGTTTATCCAGAGTTTGAAAACTACATCAAAGGGGTCCCCAAGGGATACTTCAGACAAATAATTGTATGGGCAGCTGAGACTGTTAGCTATACCAGACTCCACCCCTCACTCCAAAGGAAAAACATTCAAACAAATAAACAAAACCAAAATTACCCTTCACAGCATTCCCTAGAACAGTGAAATCCTTCAGGATGTTTCCCACAGCTGTCTAACAGATTTTAAATATATCCTTATAGAACCATGGCAGAAGAGTCCCTCTCATCCCTACTCATTTGACAAGAGTAAGGCCATGAGTCTTCATCAAGAATTGTCTTATCCCAGGAAAGGAGAGAGCAACCTCAAAATCAATAACTGGTATAAAAACACATCAATGTGTCATATCTAGCTCAAGTTCATGTGCTCAAACTTAACTGTCCAAGACTACTACTTTTATATTATTTGACAGAGATATTCTTTTCTTTCCATCTGCAAAAGACTAACAAGCAGGAATAGGAGCAAAATCACGAGTTTCTTCCATCCACTTCTCTCTTCCCTCCTTCAAAATAATTTTTTCCTTAATTAAACCCCTGATTATTCTTAAACAACATCCACATTTAGGTTAGAGCAACCTGTGGAATAGCCTAGAAGCAGCAAATTAGTATGATGGACTTTTTCTTACTAAATATGACATTAATAATGTATTTGAGAGTATTAAAAATATTTGAAAAAATATAAAAAATATTTGAGAGAAGAAACGAGGCCAAGACATTTAATTGTAAGAGTTACTGAAAAATCAGTGTGCTTATTCTGCAGTAATTAGAAGATTGCAAGGAAGTTCAGCAGTGAGAATTTCACTTAAAATTTCATAATACCATGTTAGATGACAGGCATCCAAAAATCCTGTATCAAATTGCTGTGATGATCTCAAACTAGTTCCTTAGGCAGAGAAAAGTGTTTCAACCCAGAGTTTAAAAAAACCCAACCAAACCAATCCCAGAAAAGTGGCTAAGAGCCACTGCTCTTAGAGTTGAACCAGACTAGGAGATAAATGCAGTATTTTTAGATTAAATGAAAGCAAGCAGGTATTATCCCATGAGAATGGTTTATTCCTGCCAGAATGCTAAGACAATTTAGTGCTTTTTCATATACCAGGCTGTAAAATCAGCATGCAGCAGAAGAGTTGAAATGAAATTGGTACCAATCTTAGAAGATTAGTTATAAATGCAAGAGAAACAGTTATTAATGCCTGTATCAGTTGTGCAGTATAAACTCATAACTGTCATAATTTCCTTGACTTCACATTTTTCTTTTCTCAGAAGTTTTCCAAGCAGACCAGCAGTTTCTAGTGTAGTATCAAATTGATTAAATCATGATGTATTTCAAACGGATTAGAAAAATTAAGATACCATCAGAATGCAGCATTCAAAACATAAAAAATGTAAAAAATAAAAACCTACTCAGATTTTATTCTGAGTAGCTCAAAAACATATCCACCCCTTAAATACTCTTCCATTCAATGCCAGGTAACAAAGCAAGGCTGTGTACATTATCTGTTGAAACTAGTCTTTCCTACAAGGGCAGAACCTGAAGTAAATACTAGGAAAGCTACTCAGCCCTGAAGGACTCTCTGACTACAAACATTTAAACCTCTTTTAAAGAGCATGTGAAGCATGCAGAGGCCAAAAAGCCCAGTGTCATGGGCTTGATTTTTTTTTTCTAGCCAACTGATGCTATGAGTATAACTTCCATAGGAAAACAGAAACCACTGGAATGGAAACAAAATTTAACATCAGTATATTAATATTTTCTGAAGCCCTTTCTGAGAAGAGTTCAAACAATTAAAGCAAAATCAATGAGCTGTGAGTTTTTTACCTCAGACTGCAGGTGCTGGATGACAACCGTTAACGCTTCAAACTTCTGGTTACTGGACGTCAGGAACTTTTTCAGCTGCAGGATGATTCCACTTTGGGTCTCACATTTAGTTTTGTACTGTGTCAACTCGGCTGCTTTTGTGGCAGGTGAACGTGCGTCTGTGGAGGCCTGAGTCCGTGTGCACGAGCTCCTGGGACTCCGCTGCTTGCCCTTGTCAACTGAAATAACAACACAACAACAAAATATGCATTTCATGCTGAAATCTCACCAAAATGGACAGGTACAAAAGAAAGCAGTTATAAATCCCTACAAACATTTGCTGAAATACTAACTAGGAGAAAGGGTAATTTCAGTAGCGCTGCAGAGCAGGCACTATCAATCTGTTAATTGATATAGATGCAATAACCTTGGATTCATCCTCACCTTCATGTGTTCTATGGCATACTTTTCAGCATCCTCTTCACACTGGGCATCGAAAAAATACTTTCATAAAATGTAAAATCTCTGTCATCCTATCTACTCACTAACTTATTTTTAACATGAGTTGTCCACTTTGGTGTGCAACACAGAATTCGTATTTTCTGCACTCTGAAGTACTGCTGAATACAAAACCATCTTCTCTACATTTCCTCTGTTATTTTTTTCCCTTAAAAATTTTTAATTGCAAAAAGTCCCCCCTCTGCAGCTGAGGACTGAACTTTATTAACTAGAAGTCTTGCAGCATTTCTTAGTGCTAGCAATTTCCAGTAACAAGGATAAGACTTTAAAAAAATATTACCTCTAAAATATAATATATTTCAATATATATTCACAGTCCTGAAATTACACTATTGATTTCATATTCTTAGTTTTGTGGCAACCTCAATGCTTTCACAGTACACAATCATCTCGTATCAGAGGGAACCAGATTCCATAAATCAGCACTTGACTTGTAAACACTGTATTTTCAGGTTTCTCTGCTGCCTTCAGACTGGAAAGGGAGTACAGTACTGCTGTGCAGCCAGGGGCCAGTCTTTCCCCCCTGATCACAAAGGGAATGAGCAAACAATTTTGCAATAAAAAGCTGATGCAATAGATAAATATCCCTTGGCAATTTAATGAAGACATCTAAGCAGATTACTTTGTATGGTTTCAACTTAACAAGATTTCTTCACGATAGAGTGAAAAAACCTGAGAGGTGAGATCTGGAGAAAAGAAAGACAGGGACATGCAGAAAAAACAGGGGATAAACTGAGCAACAAGACTCAATCCTTTCTGAATCCCAAGCACCTGGCTTGAAGGTTGTCAAATGACCCTAGAATCATCCCAGCAGTGTAAGGTTCAGTCTCTCAACTGGTGACAGCATCAAGAACAAAAGCTTTGATTCTCAGTTAATGACAGAGCTATTGCATTAATACATCAGTCTTCCGCAGCGTGCATTTGTTTTTAAAGTCTTTGAAAAGAGTTTTCCTGTTCAAAATACTAACATCCTTGTGCCTTCCTTACTGAGCCTGCTATAAAGTGCCTCCTGTGTCTATTAATTTTCCAGATAAACCCTCTCTGGGCAAGATTTTCTGCTAGTTAGAGAAGTGTCAGCATATACTGCTTTAAAATGTTCAAATGCCCTTGTATTCTTGGAGACTTCCCTACAAGTCTGCTCAGAGATGCAGACGGTTAAAGGGTGGATTTTCAATTAGAAACATACCATTGTGCAGTTTAATATTAGAGCTATTAAAAGGTGTATCAACACAAATCAGAACACAAATTATCAGGACAAAAGGATCGAGCTTGGCCGGCAGTTCTAGTTATTTTTACCACCATGTAATTAACATGACCACATTTTTCTTGCTGTGAAAATGTAACGTCTTTTGAGTAGACATTTTTACACAAATGCCAGTTCACATCTGAGAGCAACTGTGTCAAATTTCTAGCAATCTTATGGACAATACCGTGTGTAGGAAACTACCTTCTGAAGCTCCTTCAAAAATCACCAGAGATAACAATCAAGAGCAGGGACTAGGGAATAAACATGTAGAGTCAGTTCTTCCCTTCCTTACTGGCTTACATACTCCTACTCTCTCATATATTCCACCCTCCTTCCTGAATGCTCCACTTACGACAAATAGAGAGCTAGAGTATTATTCTTGATGTCAGAGTATTAGGTAAATTCACTGATAGACATGCTAGTGTCATAATTTAAATATTTGAAATAAGTTTTACAATCATTTCTAGGACCTTGACAGAGCTGTGTTAAACCTGAACAACTGCAGACAGTTTTACTCTGGGAAAAAGTTACATGAACAGTTAGTTACCTAATGAAGAAGTTTGTTTTAAATACAGTGATACAACAGCTAACCACAAATGACAAAAGGTTCCAAATATCCATTGTTTCCAGAGTTCAGCCAGCCCTTATCACTTTGTTTCATACCACTGCTTTTATCCTGCTGCCCAGACCACCAAGTATTTTCCAAGAAGCTTATTCAAGCATCCAACCAAGCCAGCCCTTGATACTATACTAAAAAAAGCTGAACAAAAAACACGCATGAAGCGAAACTCAGTGACATTCCTGTTGGCAATTTTATCATAGACATGTGCTATACACAGCCACTTCAAATGCTGAAAAGCATGAACCCTCTGCAGCATGAACTGCCTCTACAGATTAACAGGGCTGACACTACCATGTTTATTTATGGCCTACGTACCTCTGGGCAATGACAGATCGTTTCCAGATTTGTATAGAAGGCATGCTGTGGTGCCAAAACAAAAGCCATGCTTTCATTAAGACAAAAGCATCATGAGTCTGATTAATGATACCACCACATCAATGGCAGAGTCTAATTTAAAGATGGTATTGGTTAACAGCCCAAGTCCTTCTCACTTGGGCCTGTTCACCTATCACCTCTGTACAGTCAGAGGAGTAACACAGAATTATTTCCACCTTTAAATCAGGTTCTGGATTCCTCTCCAGCAGGCTCAAAACCACTTTACACAATGTAGTTGAAAAGTTTGGTTTTGGAAGACTCAAAATCAGACTCTCCAGTACTTGTAGCAGATTTTCAAGTTATATGTAGTACAGTAACTGGACAGAATCAGCATCTAAAGTCCTTCTTCAAACTAAGATTGCAAAGATTAAGCCTTTTGATCATTGAATCATTCACAGAAGATTTGATTTGGATCTTAGAAAAGGTCCACAAATCCTCTCACTCCCTCCGCAGCCATTACCCAGATGGCACAGCAGCCAACTGCAGCTCACTGGGGAGAGCATTAAACCCATTCCAAGTTTCTCCATGAAGCAAACTGTTTCTCATGCATAGCTTCTCTGGTTAATAGCCCTTCAGAAGCAAGAAACGCAACTGGCAGTACACAGGGTGTGTTCCACAGAGTTACATTCAGGCGCTGGGGTTCTGCCCAGTACTTGACACAGTATTTGTCTGGCAGGCTTCCTCGGAGCTTGCCTTGTGCTGCTGCTTCCCTGAGCCTCCCTATCTTGTGCATTGCTGCTGGATTACCAGAAAAATCTCTAACACGCTTTTTCGGTTTGCAAAACCAAATCAAAGCCTTTCTTTGCATATAGTGTACTAGGAAGGTATGTGTAGTAGTATCTACACTAACTAGAAATTATTTTAAGCGAGAGATTCAATTTCTAAAAACTATTAATTTTCTTAAAAGCATTCAAAACAGACTAAATAAATTTCTTAACAAGCACAAATAGAAACAACCTCACTTCTCTCCCCACACTTAAAATCACAACTGTCTTACCCCCAAGCACCTTGTTTTCACATTCCTCATCCAAATTGTTAGCTTCCACAGGTCTTTCAAAACCCGTGTGCGTCTGGTGTAAGCATTTTTCAAAGAAAAATCCTTGCTCAGTGTTTTCTCTTGTGGGAAGATGCAGGCTGGTAAAAACTTTCTGCCTCTCCTCCAATTTTTGGAAAGCCTTGTCTACACATGTTAAATTGGTGCTCACTTCTTTGATCAGTAAGACCAGATCAGCCTGAGTATTTAATCGAGCTTGCATTTCTTCTCTTACTCGCTGGATTTCCTCAAGCACAGTTCTTATATCCAAGTGACTGGACTTCATCTCTGCTTTGAGATCTTCTTTCACCTGTTGCTGGCTCCTCTGCAATGCTAACACGGTTCTGATTTCCTTCTGAGATGTTTCCACCTCGTGCTTTAGCGCCTTCTGCCCAGCCTGCATCGCCTCCTGGCTAGCTTTCACTTCTGCCAACAGAGCAGCGATGCACTCCATCCCGACGCCACGGGAGTCGCAGGACCTCTTCCAGTGTCACAGCTTCCAAGTGGCCAGGGACATCTGTGAGCCAGTATCAGATTTCCCCTGATGGCAAGAGAGTCAGCACACAGCCCCAGGTACGCTATCCTACTGCAATTTACAGCAGCCCGCAGCGAAGGCACTCGCTAAAAGTCTCGCACAAGGCGAGCCAAAGGCACTACATGAAAGACTTCAACGAGCAGGGCTGCACTCAGAGCTCCTTCCCAGGACTCAGCCAGAGCACTAATCAGTTTAATTGGCAGATTATGCCACACCTGAATTTTTTAAAATCTTTTGCTGACATCACTGTACGTGGGACGTCACCCCAAAAGCCACTCCCAAGAGTCATTTGATCTGTACATCAATCAAAGTATGCCTGGGCATCAGTACCAGCTCTGTTGCAACGCAGCCAAACACTCTGCGAGAATGCAGTGGCCCTTCCTCTACGACACAAAGGCTCAAAGGAAGCCTGAAGTGCCTGCAGGAGCTGAAAGCCAAACAGCTCAACAGCGTGTAGTTATTTCAATTGTATATTCAACAAGGTGATTATGCACCTGTCCTGCTAATGCGAGGTTCAGGTGTACATCTGTGGACACTTTTGATATTGCCCCACTCTCACTGAGTGCTCTCCTTATTCACCCACCAAGAAATCTCTGGATTACCCTTCTGGCAATCTCTGGAAGAACACAGTTCCTGAGGAAATCTTCTAATCCACAAACAATAAAGACTTATCACATTATGGGAAAAATGACTAATGAGATATTTTTGCCAGGTTGAGGAGGCCAAGCCTTTTAGCTACCAGGTCTGAGTGCTAACTTTTCTCTGGAAAAGCTAAGGCTTCTCACTTTTAAGCACAGAACTCTTAATAGGTCTAGGCTCCGTATGAAAACAGGTAGATTAATGGCACCAGGCTGATAGCTGCTGTGTTATACAGCTGTTTAATTACCCAGTCACTAGACTGAGTTTGGAAAACATGACCAATACCATGTACACCTTGGTCTACAGAAGGTGTCAGTCTCTGCTTTCAGAGAGGTGAGCAAGTACACAGCGCAACACCCAGCAGAACAGGACTCAGACCACACAGGCTGCAGCTCAGGAGAACTTAGAAACCACACCTTCGGCCCTGCCATGACTCCAGGATGCTTTCAGAGGCAGTGATGATCCCAGAGCAGAAACCCATGGTATCCATCAAAAACTGCAACAACTCCCATCAGCGTTGTTTGGGGCTGGGAAGCATCACTAGGAATGCCAATAGCCCATGCATGCAGAGAGCCAGGATTTCCAAATCACCACAGTGCTGCTGGCCAAAATGCCAGTCTGGGGACTCCTGCCTCCAGTGAAAGTTTACAGCTGATTTGCCAGTTCTCCTCCACATCAGTCCAGGCACACTCATGGGACCAGGAAGGTATCAGAGATGCACCCTTCACACAGAGCACTTTGTGGCTCGCAGGTATTCCCTGACTCTTTTGCTGTCACAGCCCCTTGTGAACACAAAGTTGATGCTGGAGTTTTTTTTCCAAAAAGCTGTATCACCTGCCTGAAGGCCAGACATGCACTTTCTGATGGGATTTCTCAGCACAGCTACCAGCTACAGTTTCTTCCCCTTTTGGCTCCTTGCTCCAGTCCTAGATGAACAGCTATCCTGAGAGCTCCTAAGCATATTCATTCACACAGTCACCACTAAAAACAAGTACATGGGTTGCAGAAGCCCAGTCTGAAGCCTGAATCCAGATAACATCTTTGACAAAAGATTTAGGTAGGTGAAGAGAGCCAGCTAAGGGCAGTAGCAGTACTTCTGCATTCCTTGACCATCAGCTGCAGTAACACAGCTGAGCAGTGTTTTCATTCCACCCTTCACCATATCTTAGTGGTTCCTAAAAACCTCACCCGATGAACCATTTGCAAAGACAAATGGTTTCAGACAGCAAAACTCATCTGAAATTACTTTCACTGGTTCTGCTGTGATACAGCTGGAAAACAGCTGAAAGGGAGGGTATGCCCAGACTCATGGACGTAACCTCCAAGATCTAAATCTTCCTAGAAACTTTAGGCAGCTAACATTTATCCTGAGTTTATACTAAGATAAATAGCTCAAGTGCCATCCTGCATAATTTTCACTTCTTGATAATTTTAAAGGTATAGGTTCACAAAGAGCGATTCCATGAAGCAGTGATTTCGTCTGAGTGAACAAAAAACCAAAACCAAACCAAAACAACCCCACCAAAAAAACCAAAAGGTTTGGGGGTAAAAAAAACTCTCCAACCGATACCCCTTGGTCCCTCTGTAGTGGAACAGGTTCCTGCAGACACTGACTCAGAGCAGAATCCTAACTACAACATCAGTGAGTGCTTGAGGGAAGCCTTTCTCTGTAAGCTACACTGTAAGCCTGGCTGACAAAGCTCAGGTGACTAAATTAGGTGCTGCAATTGTCATTCCTGTCCAACGTCACCAAATCCAAAAGCTGCAGCCTCCTTTCTACAAGCCTGTGCTCCCACCCTCATTCCCAAGTGTTCTTTGCTATAATGTAAAACACTGAAGAAAACCTCTCCTTGGAAGTGGGTCTCTTGCTCTGCATGAACACATTCATTCTATCCAGAATGCAGTCAATGTGTTTGGTATCTTCCCTCACTTAAACGAGGACGGGCTGATTGATCCTAAGGAATCTTTGTCCATTTGTAAAGATCATCCTCTTGACGTAGATTTCAGGCATATTTCCTTTACCTTTCTCCACTCTGGAAGACACTCTTTCACACCTTACCTAATATTAAATTTCTAATTTAATACTACAGATAAAATTTTAAGTCCACTGAAGTCGCTGCTGCTCTGAATTTTACAACCTGTCCCTCAACACGAATACTTGATAGCTAATGACAGATGGAGAACATTTTATCAGTGCAAAAGTTTCCAAACCTAGAATTCATTGTCCCAGAATTACCCATTTCACCTGCTGTACACCACCTTCTGCTCCAGCTAAGATGTCTCTAGCCTTGATGCACCTCAAGTGTCTTAACATTTTTTCCCTGTTTAGTAAAAAACCTCCTGATTTCATAGACTAACATGAATAAACCACTGTTGAGGATTTCCTCTCCAAAGTACAAACAGGATTAGGGCAGAACAAAAAAGGACTTAGTTTACTTAAATAAAATCTGGTCTATTTTGTGAGAGGTACGTTCGAGGTTTTTTGGGGGGTGTATTTTGTTTAGTTTTTAAGGTATTTCTTTTGCAATACAGAAACACAGAAATCTTTTAGACAATTGCCAGCCAGCAAACACAAAACACCCCTATTCGTACAGCTCTAATTATGCCTTCCCCCATCACAATGTGCAGAAGTTATTTGAGCAGTCAACAGAAAGACTGATCAGCCATTTAATCTCATGGCTGTAATTTTAAAGTTTGCCTTGTGACAAGCTATGGCAGTAGGAGAGGACAACTTAAGAACATCCATGCAAATAAGGAAGCTGCTGGGTTTCACCTGCAGCAATACATACATTACGTTTGAGAGGACCTGGAAATTCAGCTAGCTGTAAATTACCACCTTAAATTCTTCCAAAACTCATGCTCTGGGCTATAATATAACCCAGGCTGGGCAAATACACAGAACAAGCAGCCACAAAACTAAATTAATGGTGTCTGCAGAGGGCCTGGCAAGGCTCGACTTGGATGAAGTCTATAAACCGTCCCCCCCAGGCCCTCCACAGCTTGGTAAAATGCAATTTTTGCCTGTATCCATCGTGGAAGTAGTGAACACACCTTCCTCCTGTGCCTCTCACAGTGCAGGCTGGTGATTGTACAAACACAGACTCTTGAAGAAGTGATGTTTTGCTCCTAAACTCTGCCCCAGGCCTGTCTGTAGAAGCTGGCGCAGACAGTCCCAACTTGCTCTGTTCACACTTCAAGCATGCCAGTCAGGAGGCAGTTCTAGTTCGCAGCAAAGAGACTTCATTTTCGTTTTCAGAGTTGTGACTGGATAATCTGCTCAGCTGAAGTGCTTCAGATGTTGTATCTCAAAGCTTCTTTATCGGTGGTTTTGTCTCAAAGCAAATGGATGAAGAGAAACATCACTTCTTGTCTTGCATCTCCCCCTGCACCAACATGGATGTGAAGCCCAAGATGACTAAATGCTTCCTAAAGCAGAACAGCAGCTCTCCCTTTCCTTTACTCTTACTGTAACCTCTTGAGTTTCCATTCTTTAATGTCTAGTACTCGCCCATGTCCAGGAACACCAGCTCACTTCAGCTGTCATCAAATCCTTTTCAAGTTGTTCTGAAGAAACCGATCAACCACCGCAGAGGCTTTAAAGAAAGATGCAAGAACTGAACAAAATTTAACTGCAGGCAGGTGAAACCTGACCTAGATGCTTAAACTGACTCAGCAGGAGTAAAAAACCAGAAATCTCTCTGGCTTTTTTTTCGGGGGTACAAAGGTTCTTGGGCATGTATTTTTTAAATTCTGCACTGCCTGGAGGGGGACTGCAGAGTCATCACATGTTATTCCGGGCATTCAGTTTGAAGTACTGTTCCTGAAGTCTCTGTCTATCCTCATCCACTGACTTTATTACAGCACTGACTTGTAGCCTCAGTGCAACATTTTAAATCCACCCCTTTTCACTCCCTGCTTCCAGCCAGAACTGGATATTATCTTTATACACACAATAATGAAAAGGAAAGGGAAATCTCAGAAATACTTACAGTCTTCTAAAATCTCACTATGGTTCCCACAACATTTTTTACTTTATGTACTACAGGTGTGTTTTACAGAAGCACTAGTTGGGCTTTGAACACCTACTATACAAAGTGATTTTGCCTCTGTGTTCACAATGTATTTTGTCAAGTTTACAAGAACTGTAATATGTAGAACTGAGTGAAGTCTTCACAGCTCTGCTGGTTAGAGCGTGGTTCTAATGATGCCAAGGCTGTGGGTTCAATCCCTTTATGGCCATTCACTTGGGAGCTGCATTCAATGACCCTTGTGGGTCCTTTCCACCTCAGAATATTCTGCATGATTCTGTGCAATCTAGCTAGTAAATATCAAGCACAAATGTGAGTCAGATGTCAACTACAAAGAGAAAAATATTAATAAGACCACCATACATTCAGAGATGACAACAAACAAAGCAAGGAAATTTGGAATGCAATGCAATTCACAGAAAACAACTCTAACATCCACCAGATGGACTATCAGTGCATCAGGGCTGTCCTTGTTATTTTTCAAATAACCAAGGGTGATATTGATGCCTATTTTTTTAATTGATTTTTTTAGCTTGTTCTGAACTAGGACAAAGCCTAACATGTTAGTTACCCATACAGTACTACATACCACTGTCTAGGGGAAAAGAAAAGGAAGATGGCAGAACTAGTTTATTGTACTAGAAAGCTTAGAGCGTGGGTGTTTTCATGTGAGAGGGATTGACCACATCTACATTAACGAAACTACTTCATCCACCTTAAAAAAAAAGCCCACTGTCATCCATTTTTAATGACAAAGATGACAACAAGATGGAAAGTAATTGCATGAGGACATTACAGTGTGCTGATGCTTTGGGCAATGCAGCCTGAATTAAAGACTGAACCACATATATCTCAATGGATAACCCTCAGTTTAGGTATCTGAACTCTGCTACATCAGTTCATCATATACATTACAGGCAACTTTAAATCTTTGAATTCCTTAACTTTAAAATATATCATATACTGGAAGCTGTATTTATTTTACGTAAGGGGTTATGTTTCAGTCAGTTTCTAGTTCAGGTATTTCTCTGATTAGGTAAAGAAACATGTGAAAGAGCTCTCCTTTTTCTTATAGTTGCAGCTGTGCCTTGTCTTCCATGAAGTACAGAAATTCCCAAAACACCAAGCACAGAGTGATGTTGAAGACTGGTGTCTCTCCCTTCTGCTCCTGTTTCCTGGAGTCTGTTCTCCCCTAACTCCTGTACAGAAAGTTGCTCCTTGCTGTCTGGTGCCCTCTACTGCTTCACTGCAAGCACAGGATGTGCCACATTTTTACCCCTCGTTCTGCAGCCTCTGTCCACAAAATCAGGATCCAGAGTCATTGGGGACAGGTGTCTCATCATGACAATTCATACTATTGGCAAACCCTTCCCAGACCCAATGAATTGCCTCCCCAGTACAAATCCTGCTCTGTCTGTTTCTCCACATCCTCCTTGGATACTCTCAGAGAGTGTGAGCAGTGTTACAGGACGGAGACCAGGAGCAAACCTGTGTAGAAAACCCTCACACACGACCTGAGAGCAGAACGATGCCAATGCAGGCCTCTTCCTGTTCAAGCCTTCACAGCCAGGAAGCAGGAAGCCACTGAAGCTGCCACATTTGAACACATTCCATCTTTAACACTGCAGTCCACCCCACCTTGCTCAACATCAGGAACACAGGGCTGGAAAAAGCCTCCTGGAACCATTTACAGCACTCCTTGCTGAAGCAAGGTAAACACGACCTAGACACAAAAGGCATTTCACCAGACTGCTCAATTGATTTAAGCCTTACCACAAAACACCTTGCTGCATTTTTTTCATTGTATGTTTTCTTCCAGATGAAACCCAACCTGATTTCACATAGATGAAATCGCTGACTTTAGCTCCTCTTCATGCCACGTTTCACACAGATACTAAAAGGCTAGCTGAGTTTTCTGCTCTCATGCACGCAGAGCAGTCTCCTATGTTCTGGAAAGTTGGATGTGAGAGCAGCTTAAGTGTTTTTCAACTACTTTTTAATATGCTTCCTTCCAGAAGAGCTGGCAAGCATTATAAGTTATGCTATGGATAAACATAAAGCAACTGAGAGAGATTAATTGACTTACAAATCCAAGTAAGAGAAGTTCACAGACCTAATTTTTTGCACCATAATTTAAATCTCTATCTACATAAAAAACTTGGTTTCAGCAACCCGAGAAAGGACCAGAAAGAACTCCAAACAGGACTCTTATAGCATATAAAATTGAGATTTTAAGTTTGCAAACTACTTTCTGTTGATGTGCTATAGAGGTCTACTTTGTTGCTGCAGTAAAGGCAAAGAAAACAAAACAAAAACAAAACAAAAAAAACCAAGGCAGAAGGAATTTGGAATTTTGACTGAATCACTGAACTTCACTTCATCAGCTGTGCCTGCTTCTAATTCAACATGGTAATTCTTTCTTCACACCCAACATATTAATTAAAGGTTGGAATGTGTATTAGTTCAGACTAATGCGAGATTCAAGAACTTGACGATTTTTTTTTCCTCAGCTACTCAAAGTCCATCAGAGAAGAGTCTATGTAAGGCTTAGTAATTTGCAAGGAACCATAATCCCTCCTTGAAAACAACTGTACAAAGAAGAGACTTGAAAAATACATTTTCGACCACAAGACTAGCATATTAATATGCAACATTTTTTTTCTTGTGCAGTATCTGCAGCTATCTTGGATAGAGAGGACAGAATGGCTTTTAGTTTGAACTCAGAAGCTATTTATCTAATCACACTAGTGTGAGCTGATGTTATTTGACTCTAACAAATGTCACTGCCTTAACTATGGCACCGAAATCCTGCCTAAAGGATATTATGGAAGAAAAAGTAGGGCAGGCAGTGGGAATTTAAAGAGCATCCAGAGCCTTCCCTGCATTATTGCCTTTATGCCAAAAGTGCTTCTGAAGCTGAAAAAAAATCTTCCTGTGTTTATGAAACTCTACAGCCATTTAAAAGCAAATTCAGATTATGATCAAATTCACTGATAACATTCTTTAAAAAGCAAGGTGACAGCACTTCTAAGCACATAGGAAGCACTAAAATTAGTGCTAAGTTTCCAATATAATCATACTTTATCTACCTAAAGATCACCAAGAAGTTCAATTGTAACATTTTCCTCATAAAATTCATGGCTGTGGTTTGCAATATCAAGTTAAAAAACTAATAGTTAGCATCCAGATTCTCTTTTTTGGTACATACAGTGAGAGAAGTCACAAATTTCTGAGTACAAAATAGAGTATAAACCAATTCAGAGACAAAGCTAGCACATTTATTTTTTCTATGGATTAAAAAGAAAATTAGTGATGATATAGGGATGATTAAGCTTATAGGCTGGAAACGAACTAGAAAAGTAAAGTTTACAGTAACTGATCAACTTCCCAAATCCCTTTAATAATCAGTCCTAGCACTCTTAGGGGCTATGCAGAAAACCCTGATGCAGTCTTTTCAACATTGTTGACTATGGCATCACGCAATGACTTTGCTCCAATCGTTATCTTGACTGGTTTTAATCACAGCCCCAAATGGCAACCCAGCAGGCTGCTCCTCCCCAGCTGCACGGGCTTCAATTGATGAGTTCAGGATCAGTCCCAGATTTGTGTTTTCTCATGACTAAAAAACCCCAAGCAATCACTTTACAAAAAGCGTTAATCTGTACTGTCATTTGCACACAACAGGGCAGAGACACACCATTACCCTCTTGGCATCCAACTGCCTTGCTATGACAAGATCACAGAAGGGAAGTTGCAATAAACTTTTCTGTGTCTGAGGATTTTCTATTTCTACATTGCTTCACAGCTCAGTTAAGACTCTGAGTTACTCTAGATCAGTACTGATTTTCTAAAGTGCTAACAATTATTTTTGCACATAATCACCCCCACTGGACTTCTTCACACAAGTGGAAGTCATTTTTCTAATTTAAAATCTAAGCACTTGTGCTTTTCCTCCTTTTGATTACACATATCAGCACAATTAACGTTATATCCCTGAAGAACGAAAGGAAATTTAAGCTATCAAAATTAAACTTACAACTTCAGGAAAATGTGTTTAAGGAGACAGCAGCACAGCATGTTTTAAGGAATACCAACACTGATGAACATGCATCTAAAACTAAACTTGAAATGGTAACTTTGAAGCTACCCTAGCAGTGAAAAACCATTTGCTGGTCAACAGAATAGAACAGCATCTTAATAGAAGCACTTTGGTGGCTGCTGGTTAAAATCATCCATGTGAACTCAATCTTCCATGCTTCACTGCAAGTTCAAGACAGAAAATATCACATCTCAATTGCCTCATACCAGCTCTAAGTGCTGCTGGAACTCCACATTTTCAAAAGACACACAAAATGCACTTACACAGATCTTGGCAGTCACCACATCAAGGACCTATTTGTGTCTTTCCTGTCATGTTAAACAGTTTTCCTGCTATTAAACAGCAAAGATATCTCCCCAGGGACACGTCTAGGACATTGCCCACCATTGTTTCAGGAGCGGCCTAAGTCCAACATATCAGAGCCTATCTGAAAACATCTTGCCGAGCTGAAAACAAAACAGGGAACAGGGCAGCATCCACCACTTTCCTTAGCTAAAAATACGTCTCCACCCTTTGAGAGGCACAAAGTCCTTCTGCTGCTTGCTGGGCAGTTAAGGGACTTCTCTTTCCAGGCACCCCTAACCAAGCTGCACAACTGAAGGCCATTTTGGCAAAGCAGCACTCCCCTCAAGGAGGGGCTGATTGTCATGCCTGCTATGGAGACCAAGCAGCTCCTGAGGAGAAGGTTTAAAACATTCAGCAAATCCTTCCTTGCACTTCATGTTCCCCTGAGTCTCTTCTGCTCAAGCTAGCAAACTACAAAGATAGCAGACAGGTTTTTGCTTGACTGGTTGGTGGGCTGGGAGGGAGGGAGACAAAGGTAACAGAAATACTCTTGAGGAGGTGACACCTGAGGTAAGCGTGGTGTTCACTGGGGTGTATCCATAACTTACCACAAGGACAAAAAACCATATGTGAGGCTAATCC
This sequence comes from Bombycilla garrulus, assembly GCA_013400315.1. Lineage (NCBI taxonomy): Eukaryota > Metazoa > Chordata > Aves > Passeriformes > Bombycillidae > Bombycilla > Bombycilla garrulus. The sequence continues at coordinate 570,505 of VXBU01015236.1, read as the reverse complement.
TCAAGAAAAATTTCCAAATATGAGCACCTTACTAACAAAGGCAGTAATAAAAATGTTCACTGCACATTACACACACATCTTGCTTTCCTTGACCTTAAATCCTAACTGAGGTCCCTCCTGAAATAAAGAAATACAAGTTTAATAGGGTTTGCTACTCATTTCATATCAGGACCTTTTGTCTTTTTAATTGGCACGATGTCTTAGCTAGATCAGTGAGTTAAACAGGTGGCAGATTGTACAGTAGTGTTTGTGGAAATAAGCAAGCCATATTATATTCATTACACAACATTGCCATGTTTACAGCCAAGAAAAGAAAATTTTTTCTGTCTTACTGCTGTCTTCTGTTTTATTTGGAGTATAATAAATTGCAACTGGCTTTATAAGAAAGTTCACCTACTCTTTTACAGAAAACTTTTTCAATACTCCTGTTTTAAAACTTGAAATAACTTTAAAGGCTTAGCACAAAGTCTTTTCTTATAATCAGTACAAACATAACATTTTTAATAATTTAGATGCTTCTGATATAAGCAGTATGAGAGCCTAAAATTATTATTATGGAAGTTATTTGAGTACTATTTGTAATACTGTGACTTTTCTACTGAAGGACTCTCGTTCTCTTTTAGAAAAGGATGAGCTTTCATTAAAAGAATTTCACCACAGATGTTCCCAGCCGTTCTCCTCCTGCCTAACTAGAAGTATTTCCATAATGTCACACACAAACTGTTTACACCATGATCCTCAGGAACATTTTTTACTTGATATAAGTGTACAAGCAGCACACTATCATGACAAGAAGCAGCAAATATAAATCTAACCAGGAATTGAACACAGGACCCCAGGTTATTTAATGCCCTTGCTACAATTACTACATATCAGTAAAGATGACACCAATGAAAGCTTTGTAAATAGCAACTGTAAAGCAACATCATGTCCAGATACAACTCAGGTTATTTAAGGTGAGTTATTTCTACATTCAAGTATCTGGACAGCTAAATTAAATGTGATGTTAGGGGTTTTTTTTACACTATTTAAAGATGTAAGTTCATTGGCAATACAGTCATTTTTCAGCAGATCAAATGCTATTTAGTTGTCCCTGTAGGAGACAGAACAGAAACAATACTCCATGTTGGTGGACATGGCTAGAAAGGTGATGGTGATAGTGCTAACTTTTTAAGTTGTTGACAGTAACAACTTTTAACTTGTTACTGTTTAACTGGAGCAACTCTATTCCAGCCAGAGAGCTTGACCAGCCCAGCCTTCACAGAATTTTTTTCTAGAAGGCAAGCCAGGAGAGACAGGGTCTGCTTGCAAATAATTTTCCAAATAAGTTAGGTTTTGGCATGATATTGGGTGAAAAAGTCAAGAGCTGTTTGGAACACCACAACTTCCCTAAAGACATCAAATCCATCACCATTTGATCCAGGCTATTCCTATACATTGCAATACTCAGCGATTACAAATTCTTAAAATAATAAAACCGGTAGAAATGCTGCTTCACTACGTGACTATGTAAATTAATAGCAAATTCTCTAAACAGAAATCACCACTTCTTGCCATTCATGGCAGTGAGAGTGGTAACTGTGGTCCCAATCTACACATTACTTAACAAAGTGAAATTAACTAGAAATGGAAGAAACTCGATTTTCCTTCACACAGAGTTTTCTGTGCCAGCAAAGAAAGAAGGGTAACAAAAGATAGTGAGATAATTGGCTGAAAATACTCAAAATGTTGCATTCTACCACCAAAATTTCAGGGTACTTTCCTCAAAAAAAAAAAAAAAAAAAAAGCAAAAAAAANAAAAAAAAAAAAAAGCTACTGCTGTATGTTTTAGAAAGCTCACATTAGAAGGGTTCAATAAGTAGTAATATTCCATTTGTCTGAATGCTGCAAGCCATTTTTACTATGGTAACAGATTCATTTGCACAAACTGCAAAACTGGAAGAGGCAGATTTTATAAGTATAAGCCTCGTTTTACCACACTGGAAATCCCCTGAAGTAATTTAAAAGCTGTTCAAGTTTTAAGTGTAAATGTAGCTGCCTGTCATTTTCAAACCCTAACCTACTTCACAGCAATAAAACTTGCAGCCAGACACTTTTCACCTATTAGATATCTCAAGTGGGAAAAAATGCACACTTAGAATATGCAGTGGTACTAGTAGAGATTATTGTGTCTTTTATATTTACTCTCCAATTAACTTTCCTTCTATGAGGTTGAGCTTGAAGAAACAGTTCTATTTATTTAATATTGACAAATACTTGGGGCATCCTTAACATATAATTAATCCCTTTAAGTGAAGTAAAAACAAAATCCAACATCACTTGCTACAGTGAAGTAGAATGCAAGTTGCTATGCATCTGCCTTTCAGCAGCACTATTCTTTCTCCAGATTTTTTGGGACAAAGCTCCCCATTTCAATTATTTTCATAATTTATTGAATAAATGCACAGGTTAAGGGTTAACATCACATATAAGCTATTCTGGTTTGACTCTGGCATGTTTTTGTTGGGTTGGGGGGGTTCTTTTGTGGGGTTGGCAGATCATTTCTTCTACAGAGGCTTCCTTTGAAATTACTAGTGTTATCTTCATTTTATAGCTACTGTAAACACATCCACTGGATGAGACTTGTGTAGAGTACAAACTGTACTTACAAACCACAAAACACAGCGCCATGACACCCGAAAATAAGAATCTCCATTTAGTTACCATGTACATGCCCACTGAAGCCATGACCTATTAAGACTGAAATCAGGCACATCAGGCAGGTCATTTAGTATCCAGTCTAGAATAGATTAAGTCAGGAGCAGAATCTCATTGACTTAAACAGGAACATGATTAAATTCAAAATCCCCCATGACGAATGGTTTCCAGCTATTCAACTTCTTTTGCTCGGAACAGATAAGCTGGCTTTACTTCTGAACTATTTTTTTTCCTTGCTGGGTGACACAAATATTTAACATACTTGTCCTGTATAAAATTTCTCCAGCAGACTTTTAGATTCAGAATACTTAATAGGATTCAGTGTGTTGGGTGTCTTTGTAAGGTGCTGTATTAAACTGCAGTGTCAGACATTTAATCAGCACTTCACTTATTCTTCAGGGGGATGGAAAAAAAGAGATATGAACAGTCAAGCAACTCATGACACCTCAGGCTTTCAGAATCCCTTTTTAAGAGCCCTGCTTTGCAAAACACAGAAGTAATTTATAGTTCCCAATGCGATCAAAGAACAGCTTTGGGAAGAAGTCACTAAGAAAGGATGTCAGCTGCTCAAATAAACACATCTATGATGTTTGCTTGTTATTAACAAGGAGGTTTTAAAAACTGGTATAGCTAAAAAGTCATGTTTAGTAAGCAATGAAAGTCACCAGCAAGACAAGAGCACCAAGTACACTTTGCCTAAGGGAAGGAAAGAAAGAGGAAAAGCAGCAAGAAGGGCTGGATGAAAACATTTTGAGACAAAACAGTATACAAACATTAACAGCTTCTCAACGAAAAGCACAAGAGCTTTGACTTCCATTTGCAAAGCTAGTTTCTTGTCTGGACTTTTATTTTTATACAAGAGAAAACATAAGCAACTGAAAACTACTACTTTGAATCATTCATAAGAGAATGTCTTTCTCTCACAGTTTATACAGAACTGATGATCTACACCCAGATGATGATTTACTCTGTCACACCACTGAAGCATGAAGAATGTAAGAGCACTTTAGTGCTCTGGTAAAAATGGTTCAATAAAGGAAGCAAATATAATGTTTCATCACTGGAAGACATTGGTTCCCACTCTCTGAAGTATTTAGATTTTTGCAGTTACTTACTACAAGTTCTGTAAGTCACAGGATGGGAAAATTAATTATTTCCTGAAGGTTTCAGGATTTTGTTTTGCTGAAGAGGGCACTCATTATATACAGCTAACAATGCAGGTGTAGTATACTTCCAGTTGCTGAGAAAAATGATATTTTGATGTCTGCCTGCATTTAAGGAGAGAGAAGAAAGTTCTGGATATCTTATCCTTGAAGCAGCGTAGAGCACATGGAAGTTAGACACAAGGCAACAAGCTGAAAAACCTTAAAAACCACTTTAATTATTACAGCAGATTTGAGCTGGATTTATTCCCTTCCTAGGGGAAAAACATCTGATTTTATTGGGCTTCCCCTGAAGAGAGTGCATGGTTGAACTGTAACATATCTGAACTACTTTGGGTACTTTGACACCTCCACATGGATGACTACACAAGCAGTGCAAAGACGCAGCCCAAGGATCCATTTAATGCTCAGTGCAATGACTAACCTAGAATAATGTAACACCTGTGTAAACAGCTCTATGTCCCCCCATGCTCCAAGTGAAGAAACTGCATCAGGCCAACTGCCCTCGAGTCAGACTGAGAACCCAAGAACAAGTTCCATCCTCTTCCTCCCAACATTCTACATTCTAACCCCACCAAATTACGGCATTGCAATTGCCACGCACGATATGACAACAGAAGAATCCAACCTGACCTGCACTCTAGATTACTTTAAAATTCTACATTTCAACAATTGCTCTAAGTATGTTAAGGATGGTCTACAGTCATAAAGGCAGCTGATCCATGCTATGATCAAAGAGAGCAAAGAATGAAATACATGATAATTCTTTTTGGAAGTGTAATCTACATCAAAACTGGAACTCAGGGTTGTTTATATAACACTCATACATATTCATATTCCTAGATGGATCTTGAAATTCCTTCTGGCAGTTACCCCTTCCCTTATTTATTGAAACACTCTCTACTACTTATTGTGCCTATTGCTCATGTGACCCTGCACGGAAGCCACATGTCATTTTAACCAAATTAAACCACTACAAGGAAAGACAATCATATTGCTGCTGCAAAACTAAATATGGCTCCTCCTGGCATTTAACAACAACAGAAAATAACCTTTTATGCTTGTGATATACACAATCATTGCCTCATGTACTGTTGCTGAGTTTTATGAAGCTGAAATAATCACTACCAAGCTTCGATGCATTCTGCTGTTCCAAACCCCGCAGTATTATCTATACATACTTGCATTCTCCACGACAGACTATGACCTGGTTTTCCTATGCCCTACTTTTTTGGTATACTCAGCTCTAGCCACTGGTCAGCTTTCTGCTAACATACTGACTTCCTACAAGACACAAGGACAGCAAAGCAGAAGGGGAAAGCAGGCAAAAACCTCCCTAAGCTTTAAGGCTCTAGTATTAATCTGTACATACTGTACATAGAGAAAACACACAGAAGGTCTGTTCAGCACTTCTTATTTACTGAAGTGCTGCTTAACTAGAACACGGGGCTTGCAATCTATTTTACATGCTGTATTTCACAGAGACCTTCAGGCAGGTTTTCCTTTCACATCCACTCAAATAAAATGAAACCAAAAACTGATTCTTATAATTCTAAAATTCTCTTGATACATGCACTATTTATTTTTCAAAATTACACAGATTTCAGTAGCACTTAATGAACATTTTTGTAAGACCGAACATTATCTCCCCTCACCTTCTCCTTTAGGATTTTTGGTCCTGGAGTACGTGTTATGTAGAAATTTCACATTATTTATATAGTTATAAGCACAAAGACACCCTTTACATAAGAACTTTTGGCATCAAGGTATTTAAATCCTAGTTTAAAGCCAACGAAAGCAACCTGCAAACAGAAGCCTATATTGTACAGTTAACCTGTATTATGTTCGTAAATGCATTTATCGTCCCAGAAGAATCCTGAAGCTGGATTTACTTTGGTAAGGATAAGAAACGACAAGGAAAATGGTTTAAGCTGCCATGTGAAAAGATGAGAGTAAAGAAAGCTGACTGGTAGCAATCAACTCTGAGAAAATAAAAGCAGAAAGCGTGGTATTCAAGTGAGACGAAATTCTTGAGTGAAGAGCTTCTGCAAAACTAGCTTTATGTAGCTGCTTGCTCCCTTCTAAGTAAAATGCAAGAAAACTGTAAACAGTGCAGTGGAGAAAAATACTTATGTAAGATGCTCTCTATATCTCTAGATGCCACATAGCTCAGCTGAAACAAAAAAAAACTTCCATCCCTCACCCCCAAAACGACACATGTATGTCCTGGAATAAAGCTCCCCTCTCATAAATTTGCTTTATTTATTTTGCCTGACACTGAAGATAAAAATAATCAGGTCAGATGCAGCTGAGAATTTTGTAGATGTTTTTGTACATATGTGTTCTCTGTGTGTATGTGTGTGTGTATGAACACAAACACACACACTTGTCCTCAGTGTCTCAAAACTTTGTACCTTTTAGGTTTGTCTCAAAACAGAGAGGCACAAAAGTTTGCTGGCTCCACTTGCAAATTAGATGTATTTAGCACAGCGTCTGTGATAACAGATACCTCCAGGTAAGTATTCAAATATTTCCCAAAGACAGAAAGCCACAACATGATAGCCTGTACTCATTCCACTTCCCTCCCTGCTTCCCCCCTTAGACCCAATCAAGATACAGAAAAGACAACGCTCCCAGCAGATAACCATTAATATGATTAGATAAATATTTAATAGCACAGACTTCCTGATACTATTTCTGGATTTGTGCAAGGAAAGAGCAAATCTCAATTTGCATTTCATAAACAGAATAACTATATTCCAAACAAACAGCTCAGTACACATGGAGAAACTTAGAATATGAAGCTACTTTGCTTAAAAGTCAGACTTCTGACTGAAATTCAAAAACTTTCATGCCCAGGACAGTTCTTATTTGCTAAAAACAAGGTGCTGTTGAAGTAAACAAGATATTCACTCAATGCATGCTCTAATCATATTAAAAATACACAAACCTGTATGAAATATAACAGTGCTTTTCTTGTAGCCAGAAGGTAGACGAATGTTTCGAAGCAATCCCTTTGCTGTCAGCCTTATGCGCATGTTGGATAAGGAAAATTTCGGGGACCATAACATGTCTTCAGTGCAATTGGAAAACAAACAAGCAAGAAATAGCCTCCATGTACTGTCACATACTATGTTTTTAAATCACTACTGGCAGAAGTGAGCAGTTCTTGCTAAACAAAACAGGCTTGAAGAAATAATCAGGTCTCCATTCCTTTGCTGCTACTCTTTATGCACAGACAAGCAAAAATAAAAAATCAGTAAAAGTAGATATCCACAATGTAAATGCTGCTGGCAGCTTCTCCTCACCAGATGTTCTGAAAACAAAGCTTGCCCTCAGAATAAAACCGACTTAGTGATTTCGAAAACCGACAGCCTCTGAATTGCATCACAGTACCGATGCTCAATCTGCTATGGGACTCTGCGGGCTGGGAACTGGAAAAGGAGAAATGGGAGGAGGAGGATGAGGAGGGAGGAGGAGGAAGTGGGTGGTCTCACCAGCTGAATATATCATCCAGCAATGTCACAGTCCATGGAATTTTTCTTTGGAGACTGTAAGGAAGATTATTTGAATATTCCTGGAGGCATATTTAGTCTCCAAAAATCTTTTCAGGGTCCACTTTTTAAAACTGTTTCTTTCAATCAAATATTACGTCAACATTTAAAGTGTTAACAAATCCAAAGACATCTATTCTCTAAGAACAATTCAGTATTTGAGAGCTGCTTAAGGGAAATTCTGCTTAGCTTGGCAGCTCAACACCGCAGATGCTTTCATTTATCATCAGAGAAGGACTCCGGCATTAATTCATATTAAAACAGTTCTCTGCCAGCTGGGTTTTGAAGGCACCCAAACACTGAGGCAAATAAGCAGTGTTGGAAGAAATCTTACAAAATAGATGTTCTTCCCATATTTGATTAGCCCTCATATAAAAAGTTTCCTCTGACTATTCAATGAGCTGAAAAATTTTGCATATACTTTATTGAAGTCCATTTCAAACGGCAAAAATTAGCTTAAAATAAATTTAGAAAATAAAGGAGTAACTGTTTTATAGATTAGAAGATGTCACATTTTTTTGCCTGAGATCATGAGTAGGCATGCATGCACTGGCTACCTTCCTGTGCAAAAAGGAACATTTCACTGCTTTTCCTGAGGTCAGCAGCTGCTTTACCAGGCAGCCACTGCAGCAGGGACCACCCAAGTACTGTCAGCCAGGGCTGGAGACAAGACAGCGGCAGCTCATACTTTGGATTTTGAGGAGCTGGCCTCCCCAGAGACTTTGCCACTCTTTAGAGACAACAAAATGAGGTACTTTTCCATTGATTCTGCTCTTCTACCATTTCAGTAAACCCCAGCCAATGTTCTCTAACATCTATACCTTTAAGTGGTTTTTCCACTTCCAGAAACCATTAACCCAACTTACTTTGAAGCAGGTATAAGCCAAATCAAATATCAAAGTGACATGTCTTACCTGTCCTCTCTTTACCTCCATGAAGCTAACTTTTCTATTTTAATAGCATGCCTTACTTGCTCAGGACACATGGAGCTTTTATTCGTGGAGCTTATTTTCTACATCAGCTAGAACTAAAAATAGCACGTTGCTGCTGTATCCAGGCATCTGTAACATCACAGAGAGCCGGGTGCAGTGACAGTGAAGCAGATGCTCACTGTATGTGGAGCAGAAGAGCTGCAGCCCAGCACCCACACACACCCATCAAGGCAACCTCCACAGCAGAGTGCGTGAGAACATCCCGGCATGTTCTCAAAGCAGGTACCAAAATATTTATTTCCCAGCACACTGATGAAACACCGACTCTGAAGCACTATAATACATCTTCAGTCCACATAAAACCATTCAAAATAAGTACAAAGACAGTAAATTAGGGTTTTTTGTTTGGTTCCCAGGGCAGCCTCTGCAGACAGTAGGGCATGCATGTCATTACTGCTATAAAACCTCATCTATTCCTTCTTTTCTGAAGAGCTTTGGCACAAGCAATGGGTGTTCATCTATCTTTCCAGCAGCCTGCAGCTCCAGACTCTTTCCTAATACAAGACTATTATCAAAGACATTGCCCCTTTCTGGGCTGCATTATTATGATGCTTGAAAACCACACTGAGCAGTAAATCAGAAGGCTTGTTACAGCACAGTACTGTAGACTTGTGTACTCACAGATGCACAGTTCATTAGCACATCTCATCAAAATACTAGACCATTATTAGCAAATCCGTTCTTAATTAAGGCATTTTGAGATTTTTACTGGGCTTACAGTCAGTTTTCAAATATCAATTAGCACCCAGCTACACCAGGTTTTACCCTTTTGTCAGGGCACCCACAAGAACTCCCTTTTATTTCCCTCCTGTTCCCATATTCCTCCAAGGGAGAGGCTGCCCTATGTAGTAAATATTCTCTCACCTTGCCAATTTGATACTCTCAAAAAGGTGGAAACAGTCCAATTAGACTAAAAAAAAAACCCCAAATCGCTACAAACCAAAAAACAACCCACCACTTCTGCCCGTCCTTGCAACAGTGCTTAGGAGAAAGGTAAATAATTTCTCATTAGCTGTAAAACCAGAGAAGATGGAACACCCTGCTAAAACCTCCTAGGAAAAGGAGCTAGAACAAAGAAATCTCTACAGGGCAAACACGACGTAATGAACCAGTTTGGAAATTGCGACAGGAATGAATCACCATACAAAATATGAGCAGACAGAAGCTCTAATGGACATCAAAATCCTTGTAGGAAAGACCAGAACTCCTCTTACAGAAATACACAAATAATACTTTCACTGCCTCTTCTTTCCTGCTCTTTGTTTGGGTGAAAATAGAAGAAACAGATACATTACATTATTTGCAAAAACCCTTCTGTTTTGACAAAAAATGCCTTTCTAGCCTCTAGAGTTTTAATTCTGTGAAACCCCAGAAACCTGAAACAAGTCTGTGTGGTTCAGAAGCAGACCTGCCAGCACTAATAAAAAGCAATGGATGCATGTCTCACCTAGTGGCATCGAGCACCCAAAGTTCAGAGCGCTCTGACAGCAGCCAGCAAGAGAACTGCCCACGCCAGTCTGAAGAGCTGCCAGGCGAGACTTAACTCACACAGAGGCTCCTCCAGAACAGTCTTTCCAGAGCTCAGTGTCACAGCACAGCACAGCCCACTGTGGTGGCCGTGCATGTGCTAGCCTGGCTTCCTTGGCTCAGGAAAACAGCCCCTTCCACTCTTGTCTGTAGTCCCATGATGTCATCTAAGGCTCGTGCTGGCAGACTACAAAGCCAGGGCAGAATCCATGGGATCTGAACAGGGCACGCCAGGAACACGCACTGTCTACATTTCATGCATAACATGAGCATCACAGACAGGTCTTTTTCTTTCTTGACATTAGAGAAGGGTGACAGGAAATTGCACCAGAAAAGAGCAGAATAAAATAGGAGGCAATATACAAAGGACAAAAGGACGAGACAAATTTTTTTTACTAGCATCTTACTGTTGGCTTCCCTCTGACTGCAAGGGCAGAACTTGTGACCAGCATGGACAAGGGGGCTCAGTCCTGTTATGACCACGTAATTCAGTCTGGGTTGCTAAATGCATCAGTACCTGATGACACCATCAGATTGACGGAGGGGCCAGACCTATTTTAACACCAGCAGATTTAGTATATCTGCCACTCCCTGGGAACATTATCAACATGACAAAAAAGGAGCAAAGGGCACTGGCATCTGTAGGCTCTCAATTCAGCTTCATGAGGCCAAATCCACAGTGCGTGTGTTTCTGCTGTCCCTTTCCCTCTCTCCTCATCCAACAATCACTAAGAATGCCACTGGAACACAGTTAAATGTCTCACTGTCTAAATCAAGAGCTAGATAATTAGAACCAAGAAGCTTGTGTAAAGGGCACTTGGCTCCACGTCACAAGACAGCAAGAGCAGTGCGGAGCAGATGGATTTTACTGGCATGCTTTACTTCAGAAAGAACTGAAGGGTGATTGCTTATGCAAAGAGAGAAGCAGGAACCTACTAAGAGCCAAAGGGTCATCTGTGTCCTCATTTTTATTTCTGGAAAATGACTGCTCCCACTTCACTTTCCTGTGATCACCTTGCTTTAGCCAGTGCTCCAGTTTGGAAAGCTAATAATTCTGTAGGCAAGAGTACCTGCTGCCACAGCTTCAAGACTGATTTTAAGCTCAAATCCTCTCCTGAAGAAAAAAGGAAACATCTTTCCTCAGAGCAGGAACTAAAATCCTAAATAATTTATATTTCTTCTTTCTATACACAGAAGATTTTAATCATTATACATTCAGCAGCCAGTCAAACTGAAGGTGATGCTGCAGAGGATTCCCAGGCAAACTGGTACAGGAATCTGGCTGATCTGTCTCTCCCTCATATAACAGGGATGTTCATTACATGATCTTCACTCTTTTAGAATTGAGAACAGCCACAAAACACTGCAAGAATTATTTAATTTTTAACTTCTGATTTAAGGGGAAGTGCATTTGCAGGATGTCCCTTTCAAAATGGCATTTTGGTTAGACTTCCTCAGCCAAAACCCTACAGAGCTACTACTCTTCAACACTGTACAGTATCACCAACGTTAGAGTAACACGCCCTAAAATTTAGAGATTCAATGATCTGGCCAGATGTGGAAAAAACTCACAACCACCTCTTTGCTGTGATTCAGAAACAGGGTAGGTGCATCACCACTTGTTTGGAGTATCGATGTGTGGAGCTGGAGAGCAGGGTTCTCACAGAAGTTTGGAAATAAGTAATAACAAAACAACTCTGAAATATCTAACTTGTAATCCAGAAAACAGGTCCTTACTTAAAAGCATTAACAGAAGAAACAGATATTGTGGTGTGAAAACCATTTTGGTTGAGCTACAAGAAGCCCTAATGAATGATTATCTGTCACGATAGCAAAACTGATAAAATCCCTACCAAGTCCTCATTGCTGGGATTTTATTTAAAATTTTCATTTTCAGTCCATTGATTTGAGAAGCTGCCCACAGAATACCACTATCACTTGAATTAGATGGCTCATGTGTTAGCCCATATAAAGCCTTGAGGTTTTGGAATTCCTTGTTTTTTTGTAAAAATATCTGTTGAAGGCACAGGGAACAGTGCTGATTGCTAGCACAGAACAACAGACAACCTTCCCAAATCATTAACTTCCAGAAGATCAAGTTTGAGAAGAACACAAGGAACAGGAATGCAAATACACTGATAGACTTTGCTGAAAGGACCAAATCTGGAATACATTAAGACTATGTCGTCATGGACCTCTGGTTTTTTGAATCCTATTGCCTATTCTAACAAACATACTACATTAGGAAAACACAATTTGTTTAAATAAAAACAATCAAACCAAAATCCTCACTCAAAACAGATGACTTCAGAGTTTAGACTGGCATTCTCTGAATATCAGCACCAGCCATTTCACTTTGAAGACTTCTGGAGCATTCTAGTTCTCACCCAAGACATTAAATCCTTAGATCCAGTTGTTGTACTATATTTTATTTAGTAACAGTGGAAAAATCTGACCAAGAAGGCAACAGCTATTGTGTTTCAAAGATGATTTTGGATTTATAGATATTCCCTTAACTCTTTAAGTATCATTATATGTCCCCAATGAATACATTCATTAAGAAACTCCAATTCATACTTTTGGATTCTATACATTTATTTATGTAAAAATGGCAAAACAAATGCCAGCTTTCACATGCAGTAGCTACCCTACTTAGCAGCTTTGCTGTCTGTTTATAAGAGGATTAGCCTGAAGGTATTCTAAGGTTAGATCACGAGACAATTGAGTCATTCAGATACTCCTCATAGTTCACATGAATGAAAACAAAAATCTAAAAAAAGACTATAGCCAGCTTTTTCTTGCAGCTAGAAAGGCAACAAAATAGTCCAGTCACAGTAAAATATCTGCAAAAAGAGGGTTAAGCCTGATGTTTGTTGCTTTTCAAGGGATAAAGGGGAAATATTAATTTACATTGTTCAACTCCCAGAGTTTCCAGCGTGTAAAACATTAACTACATTAAATGAACACAGAATCTAATCTTGTGCTAATCTGCGTCACCTCAGAGCATGCACAACTGCTCCAAGTTCTTCTGCAGGATTTCTTGGCTTTTGGAGATAGGGACAGAGACAGAAAAGCTGATGAACACCACTTATTTACAAATGCTGAAGATCTTAACACCAGAGACTGGGAATCCAGTCTATCCAACACAATTATATTGGAATTCCCAGTTAGAACTACTCAAATGTCTCACTCCTGCAATGTGGAATACCTGGACCTCTTGGCTGCCAGGGTATAAATGTTCACATACACATCAAGGCCTTTTCAAGTCTCCAAGCAACACCACTGCCTGCACAGATATTTTTCTACACTCGCAAGAACTCTGACAAGCAAATACTCACCACTCCCCAATCAATAACAAACCCCAGGAGATCTTCTAATCTGATATAAAAGGAGAAACAGAGCCCGAATGAGTTCCTTGAGCAGATATCCCTCATAAGTTGGGGCAATTGGCCATACATTGCTGAATACCACAGTCAGCTGAAGACCTAAGTATTTGGCGTTCGTAACAACGTGCATGAGATCTCAGAATAATCTTCCCAATTTTTAAAACATACACATTTTGACACAGTATAGTGTATAATTTTAAAACATTTAAGTCTTTTGGTTGTTGTCAAAGCACAGTCAAGAGTGTGATGAACATTAATCCTTGTTTTTCAGACACGGGAAGTGCAAGTATTTTGAGAGTAACCTATTCCATCAAAGAATCTACAGCATAAGAACTGTTTCCTCTCAAGTTTCAGCAGGGATGACTAAGAGCATAAAAGAAAGGGGTGTAAACTGAAAATAAAGTATGTCTCCAACTTTTGTCTGAACCAGAGTATTTTGTTAGCAAAAAAACCTTATCCCAGTGTAAGGGTTTGTGTGAAGAGCCAGACCTCACCTTGAACAGTCTGTTCCAAGGGACAGCTTTGTGGACTGTTATATTTATACCTTATTTTTCCATTTGAGCTTGATGAGCACTATTACTCACTTTTGCAATAAGCCCCTTGACTAAATTTCTTCCCTCTCTCAGTGCCCTCTTTTCTCCCAAATGGTTGAACTAAAACAAACACCCATTCTTTATGAGAGTAAGAAAACAGAATACCATGATGGAGCATGTACCATTTTTGATAAAGCCTCTTTGGTTTTCATGACTTCTACAGCCTTTAGTAACTGATTCTATGCTGCACACTCCATCACAGTGCTAAAAGGTAGAACATAAATCACACTGTTCATATTTAATAACACTTTACAGGTGTATCCATCAGTCCTTGCTGCTGTCCTGCCAAACATTAAGTGTAACTTGTTATCCATAAAACACCACAGATCTCTTTCAGGGCCATGGAACAAAAGGACAAGCCAAACATTCACATCCTTTGTTCCCAAAATGATTGCTTTACCTCTGGAACTGCCAAACAGGATATTTGCTTTTGCTTGGCTTACACAGGTTCAGAGATGACTGTAACTTAACATTTGGTCAATAGTAGAGCCCTGAGATGTGAACACCCACTGCATCCACACACACTGCACTGCAATACTACAGAGGGATTAGACACAGCCAGCTTTTTCCACAGGGAGGGCAGAAGAAAAGAGGAAACAGCACTAACTTTATGCATTTTTAGAGGCAGTTTTGCATCTAGGTCAAAATTCCATCTCGTAAGAGGCAACATTTTTATTGATACTTACATTAAGACATCACAGTAAGTGCACATGAACACCCTTACTAGAAATTAGCAATTTAAGAACTATAATAAAACATACCATACCAAGTTAATTCTGCTTTAGCTTTAAGGCCAGCGCTGAAGAAATATACCACAGAACTTACAGAATTTATTTGATGCACTAAACAGCACCCAAGAAAAATAGAGAATTCAGAAAAAGAAGCCCTGTGAATGTTTTAACACAAACAAGAAATGAATAGCACAAACAGGCAAGTCTGTCCAGTTTTGCAGGCACACTAACAGTATGTTGTGGCTTGCTTCATCAAGCAGATTCTGGCTGTGCATCATTGCTGTAAATTAATGGAAAATGGAGAAACAGCACCAACTTTAAGGGAACAGACAGCATATCTAGAAAAGCCTGCTATTTTTGCATCCTTGAAGAAATGTGAAAGGCAGCATGAACAACTAAACTAAACACTTAGTTAATACCTTAATATTATAATCAATTATCAGAATCCTGCTGTGACAAATTAGTCCTGGACACATGGGTGGGAAATAGAAGTGAGGATGGAACATCTGACTGGATAAGGCTAAAAACTGTAGACTTTACTACGGCACTGAAATAAAAGAACAAAAGCTTTATACTAGCTGCAGTCATTAGAACAAAGGTTCACTATAATATCAAAGCCAAAAGAAAAAAAGAAAGAAGATAGTGGGCCTCATTCTACATGGTACTGGCTGGCATTATTTCAGTTCATTTCAAAAAAGATCATTTGTCTTTTTTTTTTTTAAATGTAAGACATTGTACTGCAGAATATTCAAGCAGTCACACAGTATTTTTATTCTGTAAGAACTATCTGCAACTGTAATGGTGGAAAAAAACTTCTTAAAAATGCAAAATACTCCACCAGCTAGCTCTGCATTCATAAATGGCAAATTGTACTAATTTTCTGTACAAATTAGAAGTGTATTAAGTTGAATGTCTAACGTCTCCAGTTTTGGAAACTGACTCAGTACAGCAAGAAGTTCAGGTTTGTTAAGACAAACACTGAAATACAGCCCTTTTACTGGCAAAAGTATGAGTAAAAGAGCATTTACTAAAATATTGCTAAATATTACAGCCAATTAGGAGTTTATGGCTGTGTTTTTAAAGCATCAAATACAACACTTCAAAGCTATGTAGCTACATGTTTTATTAGGTCAGAAAAGATGAATCATAAGCAAAATTCTACTAAACCAGTAAAAAGGGGAGGGAACACTACTTTTCTGGAAAGCAGAGAATGTGCAGACTAAATTTAGGGGGAAATCAACTAATATTTTGAGACTACTATAAGCAGGCGTAAGAGAAATTTACTTTTCTAGTTTCTAGTTCAGAAATGGATTTTATTGCTTAGGAGTTTCCTCAGTTGAGCTGATCAAGACATTATGTTGCTGGCTGAATCATCCCCTATATGCCTAAACAATAGATTAAGTTTGAGCTCTTGAAACTCAGCGTCAGGCTTTACCTAAACTAACATTAGTTCAGTCAAGCCTCAATAAAAGCAACAAACAGAACAAGCACTTTGGGCAAAGTCTGACAGAAGCCCTGACTCTTAACACAAGTTATCAAAGTACTCTGCTACAATTAATATGCAGACATTTGACAGCCAAGAGAGTAAAAGACAAAAGCACTAAATGCATGTTATGACGACAGGAAATTTAAAAAATACCAGCACAGTACCAGAGCTGCAGGTCAGAATTGGTTTTCCCAGTAATTTCAGACTCAAATTTACAACATCTGCTTGGCTAGAGCACCTCTTCCAGAAAGACATCTGCTGTTCACTCAGGGGACACAGGGCCTTCCAGTGATCTTCAGTGTCTTTCAAAAAGGGCTTTTCAATGAGTAATTAATTACAAGTAGCTGTTAATTCAACAAATACATGTTGATTCTTGGGAAGCTAATTTAGACTGCCAACTCTCTTGAAAAGACCTGGAAACTGCTGCAAGTAAAAGCATCCTCTGAAGACCTTTCAGTCTCTTGGCAGATAAAATTAGCACCAGGTGTCCTGACTGGCACAAACACCAAAAACAAACCCAATATGAAGTCCTTAAAACTCTGCCAGATTTTGAAACACCATCTGCCACTTAATCAGCTGCAGTTTCTCCCTCTGCCGTATGAGCAGACACACAAGCTCCAATAATTTCATCTTATACAAATGCAGTCTACAGCGATACGCAAGGCTCACACCAACAGGTTATTTACAATTAATGTTCAGAAAAGGAAGGCTATGTGGGATTCTTTTATTTGTTCTTCTTCAAAGCTGCAACACATGAGTTCATTCATCACTTACTTTAGCTAAAAAGTAAAAAACACAAGCAAATTTCATTTCCATTTTTTAATTTTTTTTTTTTTGCATACAGTATAAACTTCCTTAGGTTTCACTGGAAGCAGAGGAAGAGAACAGACTGCATAGCCTAAGACCTGGGTAGCCAGAATATAGGAAGTAGACAAAACCCAGAAAAATAAGCTTTCTTCCATGTTCCTTGAAACGAGAGACACTGACAGCTTACAGAATTATCTATTGTGCATCTGTTCTTCCCAGAAAAGAACCAATATACTAATATAATGTAAAAACTTGACTTGCACCGCAGAAAATATAAAATGCACTCAGAAAACTCACCAGGACCCGAACAAGATAGGCTTTGGTGCACATTTCTTCCAGGACTACCTTCAAAAAGGAAACAAACAAACAAACGAAAATTAAACTTCAAGCCAGTAAGGGGCAGTAGGGCTGCCTTTTTTTAAGATTCAAGATTCTTTCCACATAAGCTCCTCACAAACTTTGCAATTTCTGTTTCTTTCTTCTGATGGCTAACAGCAAGATCTACAGAAAGATTTAGCATTATAAGAAACTGTTTGGAAAATGCAGGATGTATTCCAAATTACAATTATTCTATTTTGTCTAAGTCAGGTAGCACTGTTTCACTCCACTCATTCAAAGAGGACCACAGACAATGAAAAACTAGCATCTATGCTGGCATTACAACATTTTTTTCCTTCTGTATGCTACAGTTATTTTATTTGCATAGAGGAGCAAAAAATTAACAACATTCTCAAATGTGTTAACAATCAAGTTAGATATAAATGAAAGCACTGAGAAAATTAACCCACCCCTACTGTATTACTTAAAAGTTATGCAAAAACCGACCGACGAACTTTATTATTTTGAAGGAATTTGAATGAAAGCAATCTTTTAGACTGCTGGGTGTAAGTGCAAAAGTCACATGCAGAAGTTCATAAAAGGTCTTTTGACAACACCTTTCTGCAGGCTTTAGCAATAGTGTGGATCCTATGGCACAGTTCCATCAGGAAACAAGCTGCTTTGTACTTGTTTCCCCCCAACTCAGCCTTGCAAAGAGAGCTTTGCTCCCAAAGTGAAAATTGGGTCTTACAAAGTTTGTCCAAAGGTGTTTATCTGTTCTTTTCATTCATTCTGGCAGAAAGGACGAATTTTAATTCAAAGTTAAAGATAAAACAAACATCTGTAACAGAAAAAAAGTGGAGAAAATATCCTCAACAGCCAGAGCTGATCACCATGCTCTCACAAGAATCTTGCTTAAATTAAACACAAACTTGGCAAAATCTAGTCTACACTGTGTCTTGCAAGCATACAACCTCAGAAGCAGATGACAGAACATCATTTAACAGACAGATTAATAATCCTGTCTTTTTAGTTCCAATGGGATGCAAGCTTCAAGCAGACAACGAGTGTCCCTAAAGCAAATAGGGAAGGAACAGAACTTTGCAGAGCCAGTGTCCAACATGGTGAACTGCAAAGAAAATTAACCAACTATCCCAATTATTCTGAAATCATAAAGCATAGATGCTCCTTCTCAAGACACAGACAGCCAAGAAGAAGTGAAAAATTGACTACTCAACAGCTAATTACCTCTAGTCTCACTGACTTTCCTTGCTAAGTGTAGCGGCCCAGATGATTTCGGTGTGCACTGGTTCAGTGAAGCAGACCTGGTCTTGGGTCCTAAAAGTAAAAGCTTAGATGAACTTAAAGTAGAACTACATCAGCAATTAAAGACATATCTTACATTTTTTTTACAGTTAAGTACAAGATCCACAGATCTAAACAATTAAAAAAGAAGCCTTCTAGAATGTTTAAGCTGTATTTAAACTTAGCTCTGATTTGCCAGAACTCACCTTGAAAGAAATAAAAGGATAGTTTCAAAAGCCTTCTAAGCAGGAGAAAACATTAGTAAAGATTTCATTTTAGCACTAAGATTCTGAAGTCTCAAAACAGCAGCAAGTACAGTGCAGCTGAGGAAACACTGGCTGAAAGAGACCTCCAGAGGCCAGACATCCACATTCCCATTCAGAGCAGGGTCACCATTAAAACAAGATCAGTTGGCCACGCTTTTATCCAGATGAGCCTTGCAAAACTCCAGGAAGGGTGGTTCTACAGCACCACCGGGCCATGATGCATCTCCCACTCTGCAATTTGCAAGCGTTTCTGATTGTTACGTGATCTGGTGCTACTGACAAGAGTTTGGCACCATGACCTTCACAGCTGTCCTTTTCACGTTATTGACTGCACAGGCTCAACTCCCTCAAGCTCTTCCCACTGGACAGAGGCCTCAACCATCTTCAAGGCTCCACTGGATCTTTCCAGTTTCAAAACAACGCTGCTGGTCTGGGAAGGACCCCAAACACAACACAGTGGTGCAGGTAACACTGATCTGAAGGGGAACCCCAGCTTCCTTTGGCCAAACTGCTCCTGCAGGTGCTCAAGGCACACAGCTCATCATCTTCAGTGACCTGGCAATGTACAGTTGTGCTGGACCCCAACAGAAAGCATCAGCTTGTCAGAAAGCCACATGATTCGTGTTTGTTTCAAAGTGACCTATAATTTGTGGCCAATTCTGTTTTTCACTGCTTACTCTTTTAAAGCATGTCATTACAGAGAGACATTTGGCATCTCTTATTTATTCTCAATTATGTCAGATATCAGCTTAATTTTTAAGTCTAATGCAGGAGTACAGCATTTAAGTAGGTTCATCCAATTACAATAACCAGTTCACCACAAAGATGGTCACAAGCAAGCTGATTACAGCTAGGATTTAGGAAAGAGACACAGCCAGCTTATTTATCTGCTCCCATTATGTCTTCAACTTCAGTCAGAGAATGACTTGTCAACTGGTGTTTGTGGCTTCAGTGAAGACACACTGTTGGCCAATCAAGAGTTCCTAGCTTGAACTGAAATTGGAATCTGAACAATGTTCAATACAAAGTCAGGATGTACATTTAATATTTTTTTTGGCACAGAATGACAAAGCACAATTAATTGTCTTATCTCCATTAAAGCTTCTAATTCAGCCTGTAAGAAGAACATGAAGAAAAAGCAACATGAAAAGCTAAGTTTCTGTGAGTGTTCCCTTGGAAATATGGGACAATGTCATTGATCTACAGAAGATGCATTCTAACAATACCTTATTCAAAAATATACCCCCATAACCCAAGCTGGTCCTGAAAGGGGTGAAGATAATATAAAGTCTGCATAAAGACAAGAACAACCATACACTCAGGATAAATTCAGGGTATGCTTATTCTGCACATTGCCAGCAGTGACAGAGTCTGTGCCCTGAATTTTCTGAAGAAACTCTTTTTTAAAGCAATGCAAACCCCATGCAATGACACCTGCTATGTAGCAAGGTGTTTAGTCCCTGTACTACACAAACCTGACCTGTACCACAGCACAGACTTCTTCATTTACCTGAAATATCTTCATCAATTATGAAAATACAAATAATATTTCAGCCTTCCTATGAAATCTTACAGCATTTGAAGCACCAGTGACGTGATTTTACCCCCTCTGTCTAGAAACACTCTCATACCTTTTGGAGTTGACCTCAATGAATGCAATCTAGGTCTTGGGAATGCTTTCAAAGGGACAGACCCCGAAGTGCCATTCTGGCAGGCTGGTTTTGAAGGCCATTCTCCATCCCTGATGACAGTGGCACTTGCAGCTACAAAACAGAATCACAAAGAATTTACTCCAGGCACACATAGTTTAGAGAAAATTGAATCATAAGACAAGTCAGTTTTACCAGAGACTAAAAGACCTTGAAAGAGGTTTGAGTTTATGGTCACAATGGAAATTTTTCTTTGAAAAACAAAAAACCTGAAATTTTAGGAAAACATTGTTTCAGTTGTCCAGAAAAAATATGAAAATATTTCTAAAGTAAGTACAGATTGCATAGACTTTGGCTTGAGCACTAAAAACTGATGTATAATAACACATTGAAGAGTAAGAATTCACATGGCATTTACCAGAGACAAGCAAAAATTAAGCTACTGTGGAATTGTTTGTCACAGTGCTGCTTTTCTCTCTAGTCATTGGAAAAAAAAAAAGGACGGTGGGGGTGGGGAGGGGGAAGCTTTTGTCACATATTGCCTCAGATTAGTGCTTTAATAAGACTGGTATTTTTTAAAGGCAGTGTGAACTACATGTCTAATATTGCTCATCAAAAGACAGAACATAGTCTTGAGATTATTTTATTGTCTTTAAAAAGACTAGCATAAACCGTGTGAGTTAACTTCCTCAAAAAGATGCTTTTTGGCCACTAAATATTTTCTGCCACAGAAAGAGGATTTCCCTTTAAGAAACACACACAGCTGAAGCCATCATCTTTTTTTAAACAGGGAAGTTGGATCCTCTCTAAATACACAAAAGCTAAATATTTGCAAAAAAAAAAAATCTATATACAAGGAGCAATTTGCATAACACACCAGTAAGGACTATTCTGTGGGAAGCTGACCCTGATCAACATTAGATAATTAAAACCAATTTGTTTCAGTAAAGCACAAGGCGCGAAGCAGTCCTTAACTTTTTTTGTAAATCACTAAATTAAGGATGTTTGCTCAGAGTTCACTGCAAGCAGTTAACAACAGCCTGCAAACTCGTTTGCCACTTCCTCTTCCAAGTCAGCAGCACACCATGGAAGTAAAGCTTTGGGTGTGTGAGCAGCCTGCCAGTACAGGACTGGTTAGGGCACTGTTCTGTCCTATTGACAACTCTGGAGTCAGCTAACCGGCCTGTGAGCAGGAAGAAAAAAACAAAACAAAACCAAAATTACCCCACCAAAACCTCACAAGTTTACAGAATTTGACCACTTTCAGATTCAAAGCTGTTTATTCACAGAATTTGGAGCAGCTTCTGCAATCCTGAATAAAGATGGATAGGTATGAAGTGATCTCACCCCAGTAAAGATCTGAAAACTCATTACAAGAATTTTAGTTAAGTATGGACTGCACAAAAATGCAGGTGTAGGCCAACTTCTAGGATCAGCTTTTTAACTTCCGAAATGCTATTTACTATATATGTAACTATTCTAATGCAATTAAAATCTGGATTCTTTTTCTTAACCTCAGATTTAAACATTTTGGTGTGTTCAAAGGATAGTATTTTCATCTCAGCACTAAAATTAAGATTACTGTTAAAAAAATCTGGTTTTCAATGCACAAACTGATGGCATATAAAATATGCTTTTAGTAACAACAGCATTTCAAACCTCATGATTTCTGAGCTTCTCAAATAAGAAGTCATTTTAGAGAAAAGAATCATAAAGTTCAAGTACTTTTTAGCAAAAAACCCCAAACCGTAATCCGTAATGCTGCCACACGGAATTATCAGTCCAAGGACATCCCATAACAAAGGGCTGAGCTGACAAAGCAGGAGAAATGCTCTCTTGTCATTTTTTTTTCTCTGCTAACAGAAGACGAACTCCAAACAAGCCAAGTGCCTTTTTGATTTAATATTGTTGACAGGATCACAGCAGTTTGTCACACATTTCATGACACACACAGCATAAGGCTCCCATTCTGATCTTCCTGTGTCCCACCAATCTACTAAAAACACTTTAGCTTTACAGTTCTTTTTCTGACATTATTACATAGTAGACTAAATGAAAGAATAAAAAACAAGAACATCACTGTACTTAGCATTAGAATACAAAGTAAATTCCTTAGTTCTTTCTAATTCGATTCAGTCATAAAAATTTCACTAACATATGAATTACACATAATCTTAAATCATTACACTCACAAAAACTTACTATTAGATATAAATAATTCTCATCAAGTATAAAGAATTGTCTAAAGAAAAACAACCTCTCAGAAAATCAGCAGATCAAAACATTGCATAAATTTACCAACCTCCACAAAACAAAATACATGCTTTAGAATAAAAATAAAGGAACACAACCTACTTCTCTTCCCAGTAAACGTGGCTAACAAAGGAACAATACAAAAGCTGTAAGACCCCACTAGCAGCAATGTCAGTAAGGTAATATCATAGTGGCTTCTGGAGTCAGTCGGTGGTGTTAATGTAGAATTGAAGAAAATAATAGGAGAAAAATTAGTTTCTGTGCAACTGCGGAGTCCTCCTGGTATAGTCATTTAAAAAAGATCTAAGCAAGCTGAAAGTCTACGAGACTGCAGCCATGTTCAACCTCTCATATTGCTCTTGCTTGGTCTTCGTGAATCGGAGTGGAAAAAATTGGAAGCTTGAAGGCAGTGGACAAAACAGATTACAGCAGCTAGCAAATCAGGCTAAATAAGGAGTCATCTGTTTGGATACTTAATCTGAATACACTCCTTTGTTAGGAAGCAGTGACCCCTTTCTTTGTTACATGGAGCAAAACGAAGAGAGGACAAAGCTGCTTAGCAATTCCTGATACAATCCTAAACCTGAACAGCAAAAGTCAACATGGCTGTCACAGTATCAGAACCGATCTCACTACGGAGCAAGATGCACATGCATATTTTATTACCCATACTCTTAACTATTTGAGGAAAATGTTGGGTTTTAGCTTAATGAGGGCACTACGGGGCGGGGGAGAAGAATACGAGGAGATGTAGTTCCGTGTGTGTGCGTATGCGCATACATAAACCACAGACGTGTGCTAAATCACAGCTCTTTTTCAGTCCATTGAAGACAGATTTAAGTGACATCTGGCACAAATAAAAGGCCTTTGCCCAGTCTGCAAGATATAACAGGTGACATGATAGTAGCAGAATATTTGAATGTACTTATTTGAATATGCATAGCTTGGAATACTAACATATCTGATAGTCAGCTGTATGTTATTTCCTTCGTGTATTTTCCCCTCAGAACTCCTAAGAACTGCTGTAGAACTTCAAAACAAAGCAAGTCCTGGTATTTTTCTCACTAATTTTAACCAAGATTGCTTTGGTTAGATCATATATCAACGTTTATGGCTACCTTAGAAATTACAGAAGTCTCCTCATGCAAAGATTTATCTCCTAAAACGAGTTTCACTTATGTGCCTGTAATTTCACCTACATATTTTGTCCTAATACTCTGAAAGCAAATATAAACTAGTTCAAGAAAACATTTAGCATCAAAAACCCTGTAACACGCTGCTCCAAATATTATGACAAGTAAACCATTCTGTTCAGACATACTACACATGTAAACACTGGGGAACTCTTGCTTAAGAACACCTGCTGGTTATGTAATGTTTCAGGATGGAAGATAAGTTGTACCAAAATCTCAGTTATCAACCCAACATCCAGATTTCAAAGCTCCTTCAGGCAGTATGTCTCAAAAAAAAAAAAAAAAAGAAAATTCTAAGTAAAGAGACAAAAAGAGTAAGATCTGGAACGAGTAAGTAGTACAATCAGAATTAACACAGACACTTGTGAGACAGGAATCCCTTCCAGGATTTTTACCAAGAAGCAACTGATGTTGGCTGTCAATCAGTTAAAATCCATAACCCTCACATACACTTACAATTAGTGCTGAAAAGACTCTGCTCACTCTGAGCACTGCTGACTGATGAGAGGCTCGGTGTTCTTTCAAGCACTGATCTTTTGACAGGCACTTTGGATTTGGCAAGGGATTTACCAAACGTGGTCCACGAGGCTGGAGAATTTTTCACTGAGGCATGCTTCTCTCCTGGCAAAGATCCTGTACCTGTCAGTTACGGGGGAAAGAGAAGGGAGAAATAGGAACAGAAGCAGGACAGAAACTTAAATGATTGCTTCTTTTAAATGTATGCTTACAAATAAAAATATTTACACAGTAAAAATCCATTAAAAATTACTTAATCTACTTGCTATTGACATGGTAAAAAGTGTTGTAAATGCAGAAAAACAGTTCCAAGGATTTAAAGTCTTAGAAATAAGTCAAGAGCTTAATAGATTTGCCTCCAGTGCAGACATAAAAATGTCTTTTTTTGCATTCTCCTAATTCACATTATGGTTCACTGTATTGGCAATCCCACAAAAAAATAACCCCCATTTCAAAGACAGTCTGGAAAAGGATTCTTCTACTTGTTCCTCCCCAAAACAGATTCACAACCCCACTCTCCTTTGACAGAACACTCTGAAAGATAATATCCTTTCAAGGAAAAAGACAGCATGAGAGGATCAAATGGCTTTGTACTCATACAATAACCTGAGAACTGATTAGTTCTACAGAGCTTGTTCAACAGAACTTCCAAAATCAAGTTCTTAATGGTCAGCTGGTGCAGAAACCTTTTTGTATTAAGACCAGTTTTCATCTGAGCTTGTTGAATACACCCAGCAGCTAAGCTGATCAAATAGGAAAAGCACCTATACAGGAGACAGGTGTAGGTGGAGCTCACTCTTGCACTATTAACAAAGAAAATACACTTTCCACAAGAAAATCTGAGTTGTTTAGACAAATTAAGCTTTTAGTTTATTTCCTGAAAAGTGTGCACCTAGATGAAAATTTCAATGGCCCAGAGAACTCATAAACACACAGACTTTTCTTGCCAGCTCTGAGTTTACTTGTCAGCCCCAGTATCAAGATCTTAATTTAGCCTTCTGAATACAGATAAAAGGTTCTCATTTTTGTACAAAAACAGAGATAATGGAAGGCAGACTTACATATTTTAGAAAATATTTTGTTATTTAAGAAAAACTATCTAAAATATGCTCATTTCTTATGCCACTGCCATTTTCAAGGCTGACAGTTTATCTCAATGAAAAAAAAGCAACTACAGAGTCTCATATTTCACTTAGAACAATCAAATTTATTTAAAGGGAATACCCTTCCCTTTATTCTCATCACTATAAACAACATTTCAACTTTCTTAAGCTAGAAAACTGAAATATGACAAAATTAGCTAGTAATTTCACCTTAAGCAACACTCTTTACTACAGGATTTCTACTCTTAAATACTAATGACCAAGAAACCTTCAATTTGCACCAAACCCAGGAAATCATGACATTAAGGGAAATCATGCATTAAATTTAATGCAATTTTAGACAAGAAAAGCATGTCCAATGTCTGCCTTTCAACAGCAGGTGGTGTGACAGGATTAGGTAACTTGTCTCAACATCCTGTATCCAGTTTGCAAACCCAGGAACAGGACTGGTAAAGGAAGGTATGTCCAAGCTACTTCCCTCAGTTCAGATCGATTCAGAAACAAAAGAGAAACCTCACAGTACAGACTAAACCTGCATTAGTGTATTACACACTGCTGGTCACAGAATATAACACACAAGCTTCAATGAGAAATTAAAAAGCTTTGCTCAGATCTCTTTTCACAGGTACACTTTTACTACTCGTCATTACTATGCAGAACTCTGATTCTGTAAATGATTTACTGTAGCCTGGTATTAAAACTCTGAGACAAAATTATCAGACAATTTCAGAATTGTTTAAAGCTACTGAAAGGGACAATTGAATATATGGAACACGGTAAAGAGCATACGAGCTTTGTTGTGCTATGAGAACACCTCAAATGCACACTTGTTAAAAGCATCTCTGAAACAGCATTCCAGACAACATAACAGAAATAATTTTATGTATTTGACCAAAAAAGTTTATGTCACATTTGCAAGTCACAGAACAAACCTGACAGCTTTACAAAAGTTTCCACAATGTTTTCAAAAATCTTGTTTCATTAATGGGTCGACATACCAGGCAAATAACTAACCCAAACCAGTCAAGAATTCCTTTTCTAAATAGCCTCCCAGCAAAACAAGGTAAAACTCAAACAACTCCCCCAAAAAACAAACAGAAAAAAGTGTCACTGCACAAACACTGTGTGTTAAGTCTGTATGACTTAGTGAGTTAAAGTTCTACATTACAAAAGGGAGCTAGAGGAACAAATGCATTTTATCAGAAGCATTTGATTACTTAAAGATGAAGGTAACATATTAGATTGCTATTGTTCCGGACTCATTCATCCAGTCCAAAACATACAGGAACAAGATCCTGTTTTCTTCACAGTGATTTTCACTCAAGAGGGGTCAAAGTAAGCATGTGAAAATCTCATTCTGGTCAAGTACAGCCTGTTCCCTACACATGATCTGCAGCAAGCCCAACTTCTCTGCAGAGGCTGGAGCGTGGCAGTGCTCTGAACTCCAACCCATCTAGTGAGCACAGCAGTCTCCAGGATGTCCACTTTCAAAAGCAGGTCAAACAGCTGACCTTTTCTCTTAGTTTTTCTGCTGCTTGGTACTCTCCTAAAATGCTTCTATTAAAGTAATTACTCAAGCACTCAAACACATTTTTCAAAAGCCCAGCTCAAGGGAGAATTTAAGTCATGGCAAAAGATCATTAGGCAGCTACTCTATGTATTACTTCAACTAGCAGTTAGAAAGGTTTTTTCCTGTTAAAGGAGTTACACAGAATTCAATGCAAAAGTTTTGAAGACAGAAGCAGAAAGATACGGGATACAACCAAAAGTACTGTAAATGAGCAAAAAAGCAGGATATTTAGTGAACCATTTTTATAAAGACAACAAGCAGTAGCATCAAAGTAACAGGCTTTCATCAGTTATTTAATCTAGTCACTGAAGTGGGATACCAGAAATACCACATTCCTCTACAGTGAACTAATGAGTTGGCAATTCTTTAGAAAAAAGTATCCATGCAACAACCATGTTGCTTGAACTATGTTAAAGTCTCTCTTGTATTGGAATGGAAATAAGAACAAAGCTCATTCTTCAAGAAGCTCTGAAGTCAGCTTTCATACCCTTACTCAAATAATAATCCTTTCATATCAATCCATCATAGGTGGTTATTGTCAAGAAAAAGTTAAGGCTTCCTTTTAAATAGCATTGGAGCCAAAAAAACCACACATTGACAGAAGGTTGACATGAGGCAGACTGTAAAGCCAAATATGTATTCACAAATTCCACGATTTCACGTTCACCATTTCAAAACACATCAACACATTTTACATCTAGAGCTGAACACTGAGCAACTGGCATTCAGGGAGCTACATGACACCTGGGAATGAGCGGTTGGAAGCCTTTTCCAAACACTAACTTTGGGCACACTAAGTGCAAAATGAGTTTTTTGAAGGGTACTGTTTGTTGTTGCTGCTTTTGTTTAAACCTAAAGCTAACACTAATAGTTGGTTTGGCCCTTCAATGTCTAACCTCTTGAAAATGTCAAATTTTGGATTTTTGCTTTATGCATTTCTGATTTTCCCTCCGAGTATAAAAATCCAAAGGGCTCTGTTTTAAAAGTGCTAAACTTCTTAGCAGGTGAAAAAGCCCTAAGCCAACAGTACGAAGTCTTGATAAAGCACAGGGAGAAAACATTCAAGAAAACATGCTGGTTTTTGGCATCTGTTGAAAAGAGCAAGTAAATAACAAAAAGACAAAGTGGACTTTGGTATTGTTTCCAGCAGATCGATCTTAACACATGTGTAGGAGGGCTTATGGTTGCCATTTTTAAACAGTGTAAAGCAGCAGTAACAGTTTTGTGATGGCTGCAAGCTCTGCAGTTGGCCTGATTAGCCATTCACATTATTAACTATACTATTATGCTATACACGTAGCAGTTCTTCCAAGGAAGTAAGAGTGGTTACAGTATGCTTTGTAATTCTAAGGTAATACCTTTCTAAATTATCTCTCCCTTTTAAAGTCTCAAATTACTACCAAAATTACCAAAAAGGCAGGACACAGTCACATTATGTTGCCATGAATGCTCAAATACTCAATGTAGACATGGACAAAAAAAGGGAATGTCAAGCGATTTCTGGGTCTGGAAATATTTATAGGAGAGAAATTTACTGGGCACAAGAAGTCAAACCAATGTACTGCAAGGTAAGCTGAGGCAAAAGAAAACCACCAACCCCATCCAATCATGCTTTTCATTATTGTCCCTCTCTCCATACCACACACCCTTCATGTCAGGCACTGAATTTTGTTAGACTTAGATTGCAGCTTTAAAACTCATGTTATCTACAAATCTTTAAAATTTTCTGTTGTGGGAATTGATGCGTTCATTGAATGAAAGAGGAAGCTCACTGCAGCAAAACAAATACAAATTTCTTCTGGAAGACAACTATGCATATTTCCCTCCTCCTTTACCCCCACCCTGAGAGAATTCAGAACTAAGCAGTTCAGGTAGCTCCTCATAGGTAAGGAGCTATTTGAAGACACACCAGCATGTCCTTGCAAGTAAATGACTAGGCACCAAGAAATTCCCCTGCAGGGAAGCAGTGCACACCTAAAGGAGAATGTTCTTATAGATACAGCCACATTTCTGACAGCATCAATATGCTGACTGTTGGAATCAGGCTCTGCAAGTACGATCACGCCTCTTGGTACAGGTACAACATACTAAAACTTCAATGGGGCTACTCACAAAATTGCCTGTAAAAAGTCTGGGAACGTGTGTGAAAAATTTATTTCCCTAACTATGGTCACTGATGGCACCTTAACCAAAGCTGAAAGGATGAAATGCCCCCTTTTGAAAGCCAGTAGATTATCTGAATTGCCCATAAACTCAAATATTTACAACTCCCTCTGCTCTTCTTCTCCATCCCCTCAAAACTCAGAGAACCACATCCAAATTACCCAGCTTGCTTTGAAATCATTCATACCTACAGATCCCACACTACCTCACAAACAAAAACCCTTTCACTTCTACTTGTTTCTCATGGTCAACTTGACTTCCAAAGCTAAATAGGAAGTATTTTATTCCAAAATACATTTTATGATGAACCCTATGAAAGGCTTGTAAAAACACAAGTAGAACCTATCCCACAGGAAGAGTTCCTCGTTAATGAAAAGTAACAAAAGAAAATAGGGGTCAAAGTTATGGTAAGCTTTTCTCATAGTGTATGGAGTCAAGGCCAAAAGCAAATTGACAAAGCTACCTTCAGATTACACCATTTTATGCCTCCTTTCTGGCTTCAAATGGTGAATTGATCATTTTGTAGCTGAATGATCAATACCTGGGGCAGGAGTTTGGCAGTCCATACTCAGCACAAGTAAATCTATTGCTCCAGGCAGCTTCTAGCAAACCATTCCCGTTGAGGATGCCCAGGTGAAGTAGACTGGAAACATTACCAGGCAAGTCCAACTCAAGTGACTGGAGAAACAATAAACAGCAAGGCTCCCAGGGCATCACAACTAACACTGTTTTCTGAACTCTCACAAACTCATCAACTGGACAAAAGTCCTTCTGGATACACTGAGTAAGTTTTTCTCCAGTTTAGAGAAATGTTTATGAGATACAAAGTCACTGTGCAGTGGAGGTGTGTGGATTAAGATGACCAAAGAAGGATCATAGACAAGCTTTGTGTCATATTATGGACTACAGATCTTATGATCTGTGGAGACCCACGCATTTTTGTCATCCTTCCTACACCTCTGAAGGGAAACATGCAAGTTTTAAGTTCACTTTTAACACAGTCTTTAATTCGTGCAGATATATTAAAGAAAGCAGACTGAAAAGGAGACTGAAACCCAGTAATCTGGACTAAGAAGGACAAATAATCATCTTGGGTAAATTAGTGTATGAGGAACCTGCTTTTAGGATCCATAAGAGAAGCTGGCTGCTCTGTAAAAGAAAAGCATAAAAAGATTGGCTGAAACTAAATTTTAAGCCTTATTTATAGACCCTAGTGCATTCCAGACTTTTTTTATGAGAAAGTATATGAACACCTTTACGAGTGACTGTCTGTTCTGGGATTTTGAGTAAAGTCACAACTGTTTCAATCCACAGAACCTGGAAGTTTGTCTTTTTAAATATTTTGCTTCCTCTTGGCAGTATGTCAATCCAGCTTTAAAGAGTCACATGGCAGATAACAGGAATAATACAAGCTGAAAAATTATTTTCAGTAACTATATTTGGGTTGGCTCCTAGTTCAGTGTCAGAACAAAGACTCAAGGACTGTGGGAATCCTTAGTGGAACTAAATTGTTTTGGTCCTGCTTCACTGGTATTGTAAAGGCTATACCAAGAAGTCCTGAATTACCAAGTTTATATATGTCTCCAGCTGTATGAAAACTGACTGAAACCATGTGGTTTGAATGTTCTGTCTGAGAAGCCTTTCTCTGTGCAATAAACAGCAATATCCCTCAATAACAAACCAAGCCTTAATCTGTCACTGCCTGTTCTGGTTTTAACTATGGAAGCTTCTCTCAATCACATATTTCATGTATGATCAAGCCAAAATTCAACTGCAGGAATTTAGCAAAAGAAAATCAGTATTTCAAAGCATCACTAAACCTATATACACATAATTTCTATAGCATTTTGGGAATTATTTTTCCCATGCTTCTGGTAGTTGCAGAACACAGGAAAAGTCCTTAAATATGATCAACTTCTCAAAAGGGAAAGGTCTGACTTGCTCAGAAACATCGTGAAGGAAACACAGAATTCATACTATAAAGCTTCTCTCTACCCAAGCTTTCATTGGTCTTGTTCCCTCAAGATAAAAAGGGAGTGACCATTGGATTAGAATAACAGAAATTGTAAGTAAAGCACAGGGCTGCTATACTGCTGAAGGGATATCAGTGACTTAAATCAGAGACAAAAGGTACCCAAAACGTCAAAAAATCCCCACCAGACAGCAAGAGACATTTTTGTTACACAGATGATTTACGTGGCTTCCACTGATTTCTGCAAGTCTTTAACAGTAAGCAGAGGAATAGTATTACTGATACTTTCAGATTCCCAAAGAATTTCAATTACTTACCAGGCTTGACAGAGCTCTCATCTTGACAGAGCTAAGACATCAACAACAATGTGAAGTTTCTTACAGTGAGAAATAATTTTAAGCAATTGTGTAATTTTAAGGCAGAAGTGGAGATGAAATCATAGCATATCAGAAGTTTTACTTGCAGGTAAAGCTCCTCTCCTTTGCATAACTTCAGGTAGGTTGTAGTCAGCAAAAGAAGGTAAAAAAGCCATTGGTGGACATATACATTTTTAGATTTACTGTAAATCATTTAGTTTCCTATTTGATGCTGTTAAAGTAATTTCCTGTGGCTCAAACTGTCACACAGCTTTTGTTCAACTTCACAGGTGGTAACATACAGTTGCTGGGGCAGGTGTGATAGTAGAAAATCTTGGCGTGACATTCCACAGGAACACCAAAGCTCCTTGGCTTCTCCAATCCCCTTCAACTCCTCCCTTCAAGGGGGCAAAGACACGATTCTTCACAAACCATAACACCTCAACTCTTACCAGGCTATTACTCCTCCACACTGACTATGGTACAACCAAATTAGAAGGCTCTGAATGTTCCACGGGAAAAAAAAACAACAGTTGCTTTGATTTTGAAACTAGTTCAAAGTCCTCTACCAGGGCTACAAAATTATATATCCCTTCCAGTAAAAACAGGTAAGTAAAACATGTTATTCTGTGTCTTGAACTCTAATAAATGTTTTCATTGACAGAAGACAAACACAGCAAAAGACCTATAGCCTGCAATCCAGTACTACAGAAACCTACACACACCACCACGGAAGGGTACCTGTAGAGAATTCACACTTTTTTCTTAGAGTGAGTGTGCCATCCCCTCTTGTGAAGAAAGAGATAACTCATTACAGAAATAATTTTGAGGCATATAGCTTGCAGCAAATCTGGAAATCTGGTCACAGTTGCAGAAATGGGGCTTCACCATTTCCCAAATCACTTTGGTACACTGGATCAAGGTGGACTTGTCTTTTAGAGAACCTGTTTCTAATTCAGCAAAAATTTCATGTTCCAGATAAGATACACCAATACTGAACAACACTCGGCAGCCATTTCGAAATAAACAAACCCAGTTTTATTTCTAGCCTATTATGCTCTGCAAATAACCTCACAAAAATGTGAGTGTTTGGGATATGAGTTCTGCTCTCTTTCTGCTGTCCTCTGTGCAGGTGAAAATCAGGAAATGTCCTAAGAAGAGATGCTTTCTATTGGGTTAGTATGTTACCACTGAGTACTTAAGTTTCACAAGTGGAAAAAAAAAAAATCAAAATCTCAAGTCCTGAAAAGTTGCAAGGATCTTATAACTGGTGTTTTATACACAGTATTTTTTTCTTTCATTTCTTGAACAGCCATTGTGTGAACAGAATCCTGACAAGATCTTGATTATTCTAGGAATAATACACACACTAGTTCATTTTGGACACTTCTGTGCCTCACCATACACACGTGAGAGCTGACATAGAGCTATACTATCATTTCTCTTGTTCAGAGTATTTAACAGATTCAGCTGCACAAACTTCTCTTGTTGCCCAATGATCCAAATACTATCAGTAACTGGTTAAGAAATAGATGTGTGTATGTTAGTACCTCAGGAAGAAACAAGATTGTTAGGATTTGGACATTTTTAAAACTCAACTTGGCAAACAGCTGAACAACCTCGTCTGAATTCAGTACTGACCCAGTTAGAGGCAGCAGGGGCTGGACTAGGCGACCTTCAGAAGTCCTTTCCATTCTGGATTTAGCTGGTCTGTCTGTAGTATGACAAAACCCTGACAGCAAACAACTGTACAGCTACCGAATGATTTATCTGGGGGCTGAAGTTCAATACCAAAGTGTTCAAATGACTCCACTGGAAAAAACTTTAGCCTAAACAGGTAACCGGGTTTGGTTTACAAGCTGCCACTTCGTCCCAAAAAGTGTATGTACAGTTTTTACTTCAAAAATGCTAAAAACAGAAGGGGTAAGCAGCAGTAGATTGGTTTTACCTGAAATGTGTGGGGGTTTAGTAGCAATCCCAAATAACTCCTACTCTGCCCCATATCCCACCCCATAATCCTATCCTCTGATTTTCATCAGTACAAGGTTTACCAGGGAGCAAGGACACATGTTTAAAAATTCCCTGTGTAAGGGATGGGGAAGTTAACCTGATACAGCTGAATGCATCAAATCCTACTTTGTAGCACCAAAAACTGCATAAGCAAGATGAAGAATATGTCCTAGGACCAGTGAGCTAGCAACAGGGGACTGGGGAAAGGGCACAGAGAAAACAAATTTCTTCTCATATGCAGCATTAAAGTTCCAGTTTTACCAGATCACACCACAAGATTGAAATGTTAAAGTGCTGCTTTGTGTTTTTAGTTTAAGCAGCCTTCTTCCAGTAGGAAAAAAATTGTAAAATATTCTACTGACTATCATAATTTCTACATACATTGATTACTTAAGGAGTGACAGGTTTATCTTAAAAAAAAAAATCTGGAGAGTAAATGTTTTTATTTTCAACAGTAAATGACTTCTGTTTCTCCTGAAAGTAGATCCATTTCTTTTTTTCTTTTTTTGCAGGGAAGAAGTTAGTCCAGTAACTCACCTCTGCTTACATTTATTTCTTGTGACAGCACCATAAATCTGGATTAATAACCTAAAGGAAAACTCTGTATCTATATCCATCTCTCTTCTTCTAAGGTGATAATTACAGACAGGAAAGCTCTAGGTTGGTACTTAGAGGGGTGATGAGTTCTCCAAGAAACTGGCAGCCTACAGGTTGGTGCCTGGTTCCCTGAGTAAAGTGGCTCACATGAGCAAGCCTCAAGTGAGAAAATAGCCTATTCCCAGTTTCTTTGAGGGACTCATCCCATAAAGGAATACACATACAGATTTTATCACACTTCACCACCTGTATATAATTAAGAGGATTATTTTTTACTGTTTTATAATCTCTGAGTGGGTTAAAAAAGACAAAAAAGAAACAGGTTTTACTAGGTATAGCTGGGTGTGTACTATCCAAATTATAGTGCATTGTAGTGTAGTCATTCACAGACAGGCTACCTTTGCAACTAGTTAGGTTGCCACACTTGGTTAAAAAACCCCAGCACATAACCCACCAAAGCATCTGAATCCCTATAATACACTACAGAACACAGTTTCTAGTCATGAGATTTGAACAGCAGCCTACAGACTAGATGAGAGATTCATCCCTGCCCTTGCTATTAATCAGTCTGAGTTTAATTAGCAGCTCAAGCAGTAGTCTCACCTTCAATTATATTCTCCCCTTTCTAGAAACTACAGAGCTGTACTGAAATTAGGTTGAACAAAATATGTTATGTCCTGAAATAAGGACTCATTCCCACTGGGATAGCATGCAGCTGCTGATCACAAGAGCATTGTACCAGAGCACTCTATTTTCTCCTCTTCCAAGCAATTTTAGTTGTAATTTCCCAAAATACTGTAATATAACCAAATATAAACAATATTTAATATTGATTTCTCTAATAGCACCACACCCTCCTAAACACTCTTCCTACAAGATGAGACTTTACAACTATGAGTTTTAACCTGCCTTTTTTTTTTTTGCCCCTGTATTAGCAATTTAAAATTTAGACAGTATTGTATTTAACACTGATATATAGCTCTGTACCACCCTGAAGTTGTGTCAGATAGTACAATAAGTATGATAACCAATTTCTTAAAATCAAGGTAAGTGGTAATATTCCAGTGAAAAATTCTCTTACCAGAGCTTGATGACAGGAGAGCTTCTTTGTGAGAAGGTGTTTTAATAGTGCTGATAGTTTTATTTTCACATCCTTTCTTCAAGGTCAACACAGATGGCACCATTTTAACCTTGGGAGTTAATACACTTCGTACTGTGATTTGATCTTTCTTTGGTATGTTTTTCCCTTGTGTTGTCCCATCTTTCACGGAAGGCATCTGTTTTAAGAAAAAAACAGAAACCAAAAAGCCAACAACAATTCAACCCACACACCACACTGTGAGAAACTAAAGATCTGCCTCTGCAGCATGTGTAATGAAATACTGACCACCCAAGTAGGAAACATGCTTAGTCTGTATCCCATTGTCCACATCTGCAGTTCAGAACCTCAAGAACAATCTCCTGAATGGCCTTAGGAAATGCAAACCCTTTAGTTTGAAGCTAATCACTAGTAATGACCAACACACTAAAAAGAGGTTACAGAGGTCATTTTACATCAGAATTTCTTCCTCTTCCTCCCAAAACTCTAATTAAGCCACTCAATTACATGACTACACCTAATCTCAAGATCTTAACCAACAAACTACACATGTTAATGCCCTGAGAAGTTAGTTGTCCTGTACTACCTGCAATGTCACAGCCATTGTAATCATTTCTTGGTTTAGGTCTTATGTCACTTCACATTGAAGTGCCACAGATAAAACATAAGCAGAGGAGTAGACCCAGGAGAGGTTTAAAATATCTGGTTTGTACAGAATTCTTGCTCCAGTCTGTACAGCCTTTGGTTCATGGCCTCTCCTGTCAAGCCTATAAAGATACACTTTACAGTTCAGCTCCTCATGTGCTTTCCTGTGACTCAAGCTGACTGCAGCAATTCGGTCAGAATACCAAACTTTCCATTTTTTACTTCAATCCTCATCTTCATTTTCACATGTTAATCTGTACTTTTCCACTTAAGAAGATCACTTCTTAAGTTCAATCCAGCTGATTTGTCTACTGCACATTTTATAGAAATTTCTCTCTTGCTTTTCCAGATAGATACAAACAGAACAATTAAAATCACAAAGCTTTCCTTTTTGGCAATAGAATGAATTAAAAGCATTCTCTCCAACTCTTCATACCAAAAGTAAGGAGTGATAAAAATGCAAATTCTTGAAGACTGTAGAATTGAAACCGACCATCCTTGCTTTCACACTTAGGTTTTGAGGTAAAATTATTACTCAAATAATACCACTTATTAATTTCTTGTTCCAAAAATGTTCTAAGTAGCTTCCCCCATATACTGAGCTTCACTGGAATTTTTCTGACAAATTAGTAAGGTCTGTCCAAAATTCAGACAATGACAGTTTTACCAGTAACAGCTGCTGCCTCCATTTCACCAATTTAACATACACTGTTGAACTCAGAAGCCAGCCCCAGGAGAGACTCCAAAAAGCACCAAGACTCCAGTCCTATGTCCCTACCACACCTCCTGAAATCCTGGTCAACCCAACCCTGACACTCTTCCTTTTCTTCCCCCCATTCTTCCTTTTCTTTTAACCTTCCTTCAGTGCATTTGAAAGCAGCATGTTTCCTCCTGACAGGCAGCTGACTCATCCCAAAATATTTCCCAACCAACCAGTGCATGCATACCTCCCGGCCAGGAAGTTTGCACCTTCCAGCTGGCTGACTGCCTAAACCAGGTATATGCCCTCTGCATGAAAAATATTTCCTGACTACTCCCAACTGCTCTAATGAGTCCCAGGTCTAC
Organism: Bombycilla garrulus; assembly: GCA_013400315.1. Taxonomy (NCBI): domain Eukaryota; kingdom Metazoa; phylum Chordata; class Aves; order Passeriformes; family Bombycillidae; genus Bombycilla; species Bombycilla garrulus. The sequence goes on along the minus strand of VXBU01015236.1, from coordinate 533,489 downwards.
TCCAAACAAATAAACTCCCGAATTATACAAAGGAGATAGTGAAATTAAGATGGTAAAAATAAAATGTTTCACCAACGTATTGGTCTTTGGGTTTTGTGTGACTTAATGTTACTGTTAATACATGCACAACATTTACATAACTAATTTTAAAAAGTCTACTTCAGTTCTAAAGCACTTTTTGAAAGAAAAGAAAATACCAAAACCAGCAATTTATCTCTAATGTCCTCTTGAATTACAGCGCCACAAGAATAAGCTTGAAAAAAACATATATTAAAAGCTCTATTTAGAAAACCTCACCAAGTTATGCTAAGCGATTTTACAAGGCTGACTAAATTAAGACTTGTTTGCTTTTATTAGACATCTTACAAACTGTATTGTCTTAAAAGAACTTTACAAAAAAAACCTGTGTTATGGAATAAAATGAAGGTGGAGACACTCAACTGCACTTGAAGCCAACTGTGACCAATCTTTAAAACAATATTTCTTCACTGTCTTTACAAGGGAGAGACTCCACATAGAAATCAACACTACAGTTACATTTGTAGACACCGAACCCATTCCACAACTTCCACACTGTGCAATACTGAATTTCCTTTTTTTGCCAATGTACAAAACATATGAAATATGAAAGCAAAAAAAAACTTACCAAAGGAACAGAGTGCACATCAAATGTTTCATTTGCCACATCTTTTACCAGCGCTGCCTCCAGAAGCACTCCCATGTTTCTGCTTTGCTCTTTTTCACCTTTGGTCAGGTCGATGTTTTGAGTACAAGGTGTCATTAAGGAGTGTGAAGTTTCCATTTTATCATTTAGCATCTCTTTGGAGTTCTCTCCAGATGCTGGAAGCACAGCAGGAGCCAAGGAGCACGCCGGATGGAGAGCGCTCGCTTTGTCAGTTTCTTGCGGACGTTGTTTTAACCCAGGTGTTTTGGGAACCTTATGGGAAGTGTTTCTGGGGTGTGTTGTGGCATGTCTGACTTGGCCAGTGAGGAGGTGTTTGCTAACATGTAGCTTATGGGGCTTATTTACAGGCAATTCCACCTTAGTATCTTTAGCTAGATCTACTGGTTTTTTCAGCACTTTTACAGAGGAGGACAACAGCCTTGGGGAACCAACCCTTGAAGGTGAGGAGAGAGAGGACAGTTGAGGGGACTGGGGAGACTGCTTCAATGCTGCACTGTCTCTTGGCTGTAGCACAGGTCTAGACACAACCTTTGGCTTAACATTCTTAAAATTAGGTTTGGGAAAACTAACTATCTCTGATTTCCTTGCTTTGGTTATTGTTGATGCAATAGGAGACCTGCTTATTGGTTTTCTTGCAGTTTGATCTGAACTAGCTTTAAGCCCAGACCTTCTGTTATGCCCTCCTACAAATGCTTCACTTGGTCTTAGCCTAGAAGACTTGTCTCCAAGTTCTTCCAAAGCTGAAACAGAAAAAGTCCTATTTTTTGAGTGTTCTTTAGGAGTTGAAGTACATAGGGATGAACTGCTTTCATTAGCTGTTGGACTGAAGACCACAAAAGTTGCTTCGCATTTCAGCTCAGGCATAACCATCTTCTTTAATTTTGGAACACTGTAAGATGCAGAAGGAATGTTGTGCATATTCTGAAGAGCAGCATTTTCAGAAATACTCTGTTCTTTGGTTAAAGGCTCACTAGTTTTGTTTGATACTTGTTCTCCATCCATTTGATCTACTGGGGGAAGGTGCACACTATTTACAAGACTATCCATGCATGCTTCAGCACTGGAATTCCCAGTTTCATCATGGTAAGAAGTAATCTGCAAGGATTTCATTTGGTCATCCTCATTAACACTAATGCATTGCAATAATGCATCTCGTTTATAAGGATCTATGCATCCATCAGGTACTTCTCCAGCCTGTGCTTCTGTTTCCTGTGCTTCTTCATCAGTCTTGATTGTGTTTTTTTGATAGTGTTCCACACCTGCAGAGGCAAAATCAGGTGTTCTTTCTGAGCCGGTTTTATCAAATTTCTCTCTGATACATACTTCAGAAGAAATCAATGTTTCCCCCACATGCATGTCATCATTCTGATCAGTTCTCACATTTTCACCTGTAACATTAGTAAAATCCAATGTGCTCGGCTGGCAGCACGCCCTGTCATTTTTCAGCGACTGCATGTTCTGCTCTGAAGCAGGAAGACTTAGTACAGACTTGGAGTCAGTCTGACTGCAAGGCACTGAGTGTTTGATACACTGATTTTGCGTTTTTGCCATAGCAAAATCACCTTTCACTAAGTTTGTCATTGCTTCCAAGCCACAGTTCAAAGGGCACATTCGAGTCTGTTCAGTCACAGAAGACTTGTGTGCAGCATCTGTATCTCCCAGTGGAGCCCCCGTGCAGCTGCATTTACCAGGTGTCTTCTGCAGATCAAGTACTTCAATACACTGCTGCTTTAAAAGACTTCTGAAGTCACCCTTATTTTCAAAAATGGCATCATCTTCACGCTCAGCCACTATATCTTGGTCAGTTGAATTACCATGTATCTTGGTGGCACAATTCTCTGAGGAAGGTGTGCCTCTGTCACATGCATAGCTATTTCCATTTTCATCCCTTATAAGTAAGGAAGACTTCAAGCCATTCTTTGCTTTGTCATCGGACTTCCCAACATTCATTTTGAACGCTAATTTTAAACTGTTTTCATTTTATAATTCTTTAAAATCCCAGAGAATGCAGATTCTTCTGAACTTTGCAGGAAAAAAAAACCCAACCGCTTTTCCCTGGAATGTGTCAATTGTCCTGAAAGATATTTAAAAAGCAGATCTTTGTTTTCATGTTTCCCAGGAAGATTCAAATGTTCTGGAATTAAAAAGAAATTTTAAAAAGTTAGCCAAAGTAGGATTTTAAGACAGTAAGCATTCCTAAGTTCCTAGTCTTCAGACATCAGAGCAGCAACATAGAAGCAACACTCAGAATCCCAATGAAGAAAAACTTCAGTCCTCATCCCTTGATGCAGAGCAGTAACAACCCCAGAGATTTTTTTCTCTGCACTGAAGACCTTTTTCCTGCCCTTTGAGGCAGGAATGCACAGCAGAGGCTGAAGATTTTCAAAGGGTTATTGAAGACATCTGAGTAGAAATACAGAGAGGAGAAGGAGGTTACAGCAGTACACTGCCCCCATGCTGGTGGGGCAGCCAACTGTAGATGCACATGGGATCCCTTCAGAGTCACTGGAAAGCAATTCCATACCAGTTAACTGCCTCCATCTTCCCTAAAGATGACCTGAGATCAGCCAAATGATGAAACTATTCCCGTGTCCTCTCCAGCAGAGCACAGCCATATATCCTCACCCAAAATCCCATGGAAATGTGAAGGGGCTGGACTGATACGGACAGATGATGGAGGACAACTGACCACACACGGGGTGGAGACGCACAAACAAAAAACTGCACAAAGGCCTTGCAACATTTCGTGACAATTCCTAACAAGCACTAAGACTGCACTCAAGTACCAAGACCACAAGGATGTGGAATGAGAGAGAAGATTGAACTGTTCAAAGCAGCTGGTGACCTCTGCAGCACTCCGTATGAAAGGCTTCCAGTACCAGAAATGAGACCAGAGGTAGGAAGAAATTCAGAATTATAACATATGGTTGCAGTGGGTGGGGAATGTGCCAGAAGGAGGCTCAGGAGAAATGAAAGCTGAATAGGTGGGAAAAAGTCCACTGGATCTGACAAGGCAATCTGGCTGAAGATCCATTCATTGACAAAGGTCAGCTTCCCAACTGAAAAAAGTGAACGCCTGTTGAACACCTTCCCTTGTCTGGAATGACAGATTATACTCTCCAATCAAAGAGCAGGAATGTCATCAAAAACAATGAGCAAACACCTCTGTGGTGTCTAAACAAAAAAAGAAGACATCAGAGTGTGGTGTTTGCAAACAAGGATACTGATGTAATGACATATTTGAAATTTGGTGCAGCAGGACATGTACGTCAGGATTAAGTACGGATGGTGGGCAGAATAACTCATAATTCACATAAGAATTAAGTTAAAGTCTGAAATTATTTCACTTTTTCAACTATGGTGACAATACTGGATGCAATCTAAGAGTTGTAACAAGGTCAGAAAAGACGAGAATAATACTACTAATAATAGATTTCTGGTATAGCAACGTTGATTAGGCACATTGAAGAATAATTCTGTAATCATATCTTTTGTAGAGAAATCAAAGTCTGCTTTGGGAAACAAGTTTGTTCTCAGAGGTGACTCTTGATTTGTTCTTTAACAAATAAGTTTAAATTCCCACAGAAACTATGTAAGCCATTCTGGAAACCACAGCAGGGGAAAGAAAACAAACTCTTATGCACAAATACTTCAGAAAGCATAAAATGAAGCCAGCACACTAAGTAGTAAAAGGTAAGTAAGTTACTTCTTGCATTATTCAAAATCCACTTTTTTTCCTTAAACCTTACTTTCTTCAGCTAGAAACAAAACTTGAGTAATTACATTCAAAATAAAGCCTTTATCATACAAATGAAAAGTATAAGCCACAGGGCCCATAAAGTTTTGAGTACAAAATGCAGCACCCCAAGTAAGACTATTGTAGAACTGCAAGAATTTGTCTGTTTACTATGAACCAAAGACAGAGCAGCTTCTGGGCCACAGCTTTGTCTTGACATGGTGCTTTGAACATCTGACTCAGGTTGAAGGTAAAAACACCACAAAACAAGGAAACAAAAGCTACCAAGATCAGACAGCACATTTTCCTCTGCCTCCCCCCCCACGCCCAAGATGAAATGACTTGTCTAGTAAAACACCTCCTGCTTCCTCAAGGCTGATCTAGATCTTGTGCTTACCCACTATTACTCAATCCCTACAGAAACATAAACAACCATAGCACCCTCACTTTCACCTTCAATTAGGAAACTTAAGGCAGATGGAAGAGTTCTTCAAAAAAAAGTCTTCCCTGAGGGCAGGGCAAGAATCTGCTTTGAATAATTTTCCATTAGTTTAAGTCAATCACAGAATCAACTGCTGAGAAATATTTGCAAACTTTGCTTTCACTGTTGTTTTGACACACATTAAAACTTGTTTCTACTTGTCTGGATATTACGCCTTAACGCAGCTTGCTCACCTAGTCATTCATGCAACTGAAGTTAAGATTCCATTTTGATTCAGCAGTAGCTCAGATCAAACCAGAAGTCTTACCTCTTTCAAGAATTTTCTTTCTGCAGAAAATAAGCAACTTCAATACATCAAGACTTAGCAAGAATAAAATCCCAAGGACTTAAAGAACGGTGCATTACTTTCCAGTGCATGTAGCTAATAATGACAAAATTGTAAACACCAGTAGCTAAGTGAAGTTTGATTCAACTGATGCTGAAGAAGCTACAAAAAAATAAAAGCACTTTTGATACTGAATAGAGAAATGAGGAAGCACATTAAAGCTGCACATATTAAGGTGTGCATATACGTATATAAGTTTGTTTGCTCAGTGCTCTGGACTTTCACATCGCCAGAGAACATGTAGAAATAAATTACTCATTTGACAATTTGTAAAGCAAATCTTCACTACAGTAATCAATACTTTCTTCAACAAGTAGACCAGCTTGAAATACACCTTCACATCCACATGTAGAGTACTGAAAGCATCCTGCATAAAAAGAGAGGGATTCCTAAGGATCAGCTTTGGCATTTAAAAATCTGTATCTAGATGAACATTACTCCCTAAAGAACTGACATTCTGTAATTCTCCATAAAACAGTATTATTTCATTAAGCTTATGAAAACTCTTCCTGGTGATGAGAAATTCATTAGTTTTAGATCTGCCACAGAAGGCTAAATGAAAAATTAACCTCAGCCCAGCATCTCCTGCATGGGGGGGTCAGTAGCAGACACAGACACAACAGTTGCCCTCGCTGAGAACACGCTGTTCCTGGCAACTAGTGACTTGGAAAATTCTGTAAACTAAATAATAATAAATTTGCTTTGACTTGCTCTTACATCAAGCATTATGAATGCCTGGCCTCCACAACACACTACAGTACAGTGCAAAACAATTCAGTTGTTTTTGCCTCCAGTAGAGCTCAGCTTACCAAATTTCAGTCATGTACCTCAAACGCTTACACACAGCAGAAAAAGTCTTCACTACCTGAGCTCTAAGTTTTCCTCTCTTCAACTGAAATAAGAGCTGGGGGTAACAGTAGTACCCCTTGAAAAAAGACAAACAAACAAAAAACAAAACAACAAACAAACAAGCAAACCCCAAAACAACCAAAAACCCCAGAAGCTTGGCAAGTAGCTTCTCCCAAAAAGAGGAGGGATTGGCTGCCAACAGCCCCCAGTCCAGGAGAAATACACTACAACATTCAGAACTGGGCTCAGAGCAAGATCTTGTGATTTCTACTAACCAACAAGAGGTGTCCAGGCATGTGCTGTCACAGGGCTGGGGGACAGTCACTCGTTAGTGTGACGTAAACAGGAATCAAAACATTGATAATTACGATACATAATTCAACTCACAGGTTGACCAATTATTACAAGAATTCAAGTCCGTTTGTGTCAGCGTCACAGTTCAGACAGTAATAAATTTCACTTTCCCTGGTAGTGCATCTGGAACTTGATTCTTTCAAGCAAATCATCACAGAGCATTTACTCAAATCCATCAGCTGTGTTTGTGAAGCCTGTGTGAAGGGGGATATAGGGTGGGGAATAAATCCAAAAGGAGAGGGTGTGCCCCGACATGCAGGGAGGCATTCTAGAAGTGCTCTAATTAACTGAGCATTCTTTGATACCAGACAAAATGCAGCATCAGCATTCCCACAGAAAACTGTATTACATGGTCATGATCACCATAGTCCCTGAAATTAAAAACCATACAAAGCATTTCAGATGGCAATGCATTACACTACAACCAGTTTACTTGACCATGTCCTGGAACACAACACAAGCACAGAAGTGTGACCTTTTCAGCATATACAACTCAAGGCAGAGATGGGATCATCCACAGCAAGCAGGCATCCCTTCCAACATGCTGTTCAGTTTTGCTTGAATATTTCCCGTAAGAAAGCACTAGGAAAACACAAAATGGTTCAGGTAATGCTGCATTTACACAGAATTGCAAACTTAGAGCTCTCTGTGCTGCCTCAGTAATGACACATTCCAATGTAAACTAGCCTATGCCAAGCTAATTCAAACTATTCTAGAGAGGATAAGTTAAGCTCCAACAACTTCACACAAACATCACAACATTGCAAGTACAATCTACTCCTAAAAGTGCATTACATTAAATTCTCATATGCTCTCAGCATTGCTTGCTTCAGAATACATAGTATCACCAGTGAGTGTACTGTGAAAGTGTTTACAAAAGAACAAAAAATCCCAACAAACTACCAAACCAGAAACACACCCATCCCAAGGGCAGCTAACCAGTATCTGTACACTTTGGTCAAAGACATTTCAGAAGTCAGAAACCACGTTAGACACTTGATACAGTAAGCAGAAGTAATGTGCAAGTTATGCTGCAAGCAATCATGCAGGCACTTTTGACTGAAGGAGTACTATCACTTCCAAAGCCATAAACCATCAGATTTTGCTTTCTACTGGGCTATTTACTAACGTGTTTCAAGACTGAAGCAGCAGCATAACATAAAAATTACAGTAATCAAGGTTCATTAATTTTAATCAGGTACATCTTGGCTCTAAGTTATGGAAGAAATCAAGTAGAACAGCTCACTGCAGAAATCAAACATCCTGGAGCTGTGCAAGAGGTTTTGATTTCCCATAAGATGTTCAAATCATGACACTACCATCAGACTATCCCAAAACTTGACAGCTGATCCTAACAAGCACACTGACCCTTGTAGTTTGTCCTAGTAGTGAGTAAATGGTTGTTTGAGACAGCAATGCTAGCGCTCTCCCCAAACTCTCAGCCTCCAGTGATTCACCTCAGAGTGTTGGTTCAATGGGAAGTTTCAAAGGTTTTCAAACCCTTCCTTTCCTTACCAACAGTCATTGCTTTGCTAAGATGAAAAGTCCTTATCTATTTTTAACTTATGAACTCTGGCCATCCTTGTTATCCTGACTTTAAGGATATTATGCTGTTCTCTCCATCTTCAATTTCAGACTATTTGTAAGCACATAACACAAAGACATACTCCAACAGATTTATACAGTGTTTTGATAACACAGTTCTTCCTTTCATTCCTTTCAATTGACAATTTTTAGATTTGTTAGGTAAGTTTTAGGAGACCTCTGTATTCAGTAATGGAACACTGGTACAGTAATTTTTTTAAAAGAAGTAAATAAAGCCCATCTTTTACTTAGATAACCAAGATACTGAATAACATTGTCTAGAAATGTCATCCAGCATTCTAGGGATTTGGAGGTACACGTAACTGTTCTGCACATGCATGTGTCTCTCCCCTTGTTCTGTTTTACGGCAACTGCCAGGATGAAACTCACATAAGAGCTAAACAAACACCAGCCAGTGACAAACAGCAGCTATTCACACCCTGGAAGTAAGGAAATGCACTTTATTGTCTGAGATTAAGTGCATGATCAAACAAAACCAAAGCTACCTATCTGAATGTGCTAGAGAACAGCAATAAGCCCTGCCTGTTTGAATAGTCCAGCACACTCATAACTTAACCAAACTATTACTTGCAGCTTCATCAGGACAGCAGTTCATTGTGCTGTCTCAATGAAAAAGTGTCATTCAAAAGTGTCAGACTACTCACAAGGCTTTCAGCTGCACACACGGTCAGTTATAGACACAGATATAATTTGTTTATCCATTGCAATTATGATCAAAGCCTGTGCATAGTTTTCCACGAGATCAATATTCAGTCTGTTCCTCTTTAGGAACTTGCAAGATGCCATTAAGCTCTTTCTTAATGGTAAATTAGACATTACCTTTTCAGAAAGGGACTTTGGGGATTTTTTTTTTTTTGCTATTTTATCAGAACTAAGTTATTTAGCAAAAGCCTGTTATTGTACAATGAAGGATAAGCTTTCAGGTCAAAATAAAAGTAAGGAGCTGGAACTTGAAAAAACAAACAATACATTCATTATGGCATTTCCTTGCAAGTTCGAGGTTCAGGTACTTCTTTTTGAAAGACTTGATTGAAAAGTAAGCACAAACAAGCCTGAAACTGTCAGAGCTCAGTGTTCAAGCGATTTGACTAGACAGGGATTACAAATCAGATGACCTTCTCTGTTTCCTGGAATTCTGTTAAACTGGTTTTGTCCACTGCTACTATTTAAAGGGTACATTCATACATTTTGGTATCTTGAAGCTATAAAACAGTGGGCCAGGATTATTCACAGAAACTTTCCCTCTGATTGAAATATGAATCCCTACTGATTGAAATATTATCAGCATTGGAAGAAAGGCAGTAATGTATTATGAAGAACAAAAATACTTTGTGAACTCCTGCTACCTCTGTCCGTATGCTCACACAGATGAAATAAGGTTTGTGCTCCCCAAGAGTCCTTGAGTTTCAAGCTAGTCTTCAGATATCCAGCAGTTTTCCTGACAACGTTCATATTTTCTCATTCTCTGACAAAATTCCATCTATCAGCACCCTTGCTGCCCATTTGCCTTTAAACAACTTCAAACAGTCAAAATAGAAGCTGTTCCAAACTAACAGGTCACTCCTAATTTCTATTCCGCATTATATGTTTCTCTTCTTTTACAAACCTGTCACTCCTCTTCACTTGCCCCATGTTCTTCTCTTCTCATCCTACCTAAGTCAAATCTAGTAGAGAAGCAGGTACACAGTACACTGGGAAGCAGTGCAGAATTGTCATTACACCTTGGATTCCCAAGACAAATGGCAAAGTGTTTTTACTGGTGGTTTGCTTTTGGCTATAGTTTTATTTGTTTGGTTTGGGTGTGATTTTTTTTTTTTTGTATGTGTGAGAGATTTTTAAAATTTGAGTTTTAAATATCCTGACTATATTTAAATAATATTTAAGTGAAGACTGTCTGCTGCTAATCTGTTTGAAAGCACAAAGCTTTCACAAAACAGCAAGTATAACAGAGAGAAATACCCTGCAGAAGCAGCACAATGTTGCAAGAGTGGTGGGTAAAATACCAGCTGTAACCTTGGGGAGGGGGGGAAAGGTTGTTGTTCCCTAAGAATGTGCAACAGCTTGGCAGGTCAGAGTAGAAATGGAGTTAACCATTACCACAGTGTGCCAGCAACATACACTGAGAGCTCTTAAGGTTATGTGCTAACCTGAAACTTCTCATGTTCCTGAACTTCTGTGCCCACGGCCCCAGAGTGAGCTCTCCATAACCTGGAGCTGACATTAGCACTCTTCAGATGGACTGCATCAAGGGAATCAGACAGCTAAAGACACAGGAACACTCATCTGCTCCCATGCACTGCACATCCTTCAGAGCTTCACCTGCAATGTGAAGCCTTTCAGCATTTGGCTGTATTTAACACAGACATACGATATGAACTAGTTTACAGACATTTGGAGTGCTCTCAACCGGTAGGGAAGCAGGATACTGTAAGTACAACAGCATTATTTAGTTCTAGTGGAATATTCTGTGCAATGCATCTAGAACTTGATTCATTTCTATGAAAAAGCAGACCAAAATGGTAACTGATGACTGAAAGAGCAGCTTTGTTGGAAAAACACAGCTTTACAGAGACGGGGCAACTGAGAGGTGTTTTAAAATATTTTATTCCATTATCAGTCTCGTAGAAGGGTCAGACACAGCAGATGTTACATGCAACGCCATTCTTTGCAGTAAAAATCAGAGAATTAACCAATATGCTTCGGATTTCTCACATTAACCAAGTACAAATTTAACCAGCTTGCCGTTTTTGCAGACTCAAAAGTTGTTTCCTGTGCAGAAGTCATCATTTATGTAGTAAACACTACAGCCAGCCAAGAAGAGTTTCCACTGACACGTCAAGAAGTTCTACCACTGAGTTAGGACTGCATGTTTGCACAGCAACATCATCACAGCAGAATTTAATTCTGAAGATGCTGCATTTGCCAATGTTAAAAATGTGCTTTTATACGTAAAAAATACTTAGGCTATTGATACTATCTAGCGAAAAAAAAATGAACAAAACCACAATAAACTGGCTACAGGAAATAATATTTTGGTAGCCAAATAGGAAGCACCAACCCAGGGATTAGCAGTCCTAAAGGCATAATGGTTGTTGAGGATTTTCAGCAAGTATTGCTGGATAGTAGTTTAAATCCCAACAGTTTTGCCAGTTTCCACCTGAAGTGTTGAACAACTCAGATCTGGAGCAAGGGGGCAATTCACAACCATTGTTTCAAATGCTGTAGAATCCGGCAAAAATAACCCAAATAAAACACATCTGGTTTACATTTGAAAGAAAACCTTGTTATTTTTTTCCTACAAGGGAAGCTGTTTCTCCCAGTGAGATCAGTCCTGATATAAGAGTTGTATACCTTCTACATTTTTTGGTTGTGTCCCTTTGGACCCAGGAGACAAAAGTCCCCAAATCCAAGAGGGACCAGGCTCTACAAAGCTAAACACAACACTACACCTCTGCAACAGACAAATGGCAAGAAATATGTTGTGGCAGTTTTGCAGAGATGGTTTAAAAAAAAAAACAAAGAAAAAGAAAAGGCAACAGCTGTTAGGTAGCAGGCTGCAGTGGATGCTCTCAGGAAAGCAGGAGCTCTCAGTGCTGCCTGACACAGCTGACAACAGGCTGCTTGCAGCTCCACAAAGGCTGAAATTCCACAGGACCGTACCTTGAGGGTGAAGGACTGCAGAGAAGGGCAAGCTGGGCACATGTTGCTTGAAAGGCTGCCAGGGCAAGGTTACCCAAGGGCCCCCCTGAGTGGGATCCAGACATGCAGGTTTGCCAGTTGTGCCCTGCAGTTACTGCATTTCTGCAATTTCTATAGATTCTGCACAGGAACAGACAAAGATTCTATTTAAATGATACTTTTATAATCTTACACTCAAAACTCAAAGCTTCCCTGGCTCAAAACTGTAGAAAGCACCATCACTATGAACAAGCTGTGCTTTTCAGGTCGCTCATCAAAGGACACAACACATATCTGTCATTAACTCAGAGAGAATATTACTTCTTGGATTTACATTTGCCACAGACCTTCATTATTCAGTTCAGCTAAACCAGCGTCAAATGGCAGCTCCTGGGTCAAACAGTCACTTAACAGTACAGAAATCTACGGAACTACGATCCATATCAAAGGCAAGTCAGAAACACTTTGATAAGGCAAGTATTTCACCACTCTGCAGCACAGGTGGAAAACTCCTACACAGGGCTAACACAAAGCAGCACACTTGAGCAACTTCAAACAGCTGACATCAGTTTGGAACACAGATAAGGAATTCCTGCATTTCAGCTTAAAGACTCGAGAAAACAATTCTCACACGTGACTATGTATTTGGGCTGCACATTGCATGGGGGGTAAGGGGGAAGCATTAGGGAATGAGGAAGAAATGCTGTTGGAAAAAAAAAACCAAGCTCATGCTAGGTACATAGTAAAAGTTGATTAAACTTGCAAAACCAAATACTGTGCTGTGAAGGGTAACCAACTTCCTTTTGAAAGCAATCTCAGTTCGTTTAAGGTTGCATGACAGAATTACTTCCTCTGCCAGCAGCAAGTTCTACAGAGCTTGTCAATAATGCTGCAGTTTCTAAATCTCCATCTAGAATTCCACCAATTCACAGTTCACAAACAAGGATCCTCATGTCCTGCTCAGCCAGGACTCTGCATGCACAGTTTGTTGATGCAGCTCTGGTAAATGAAATCCCAGAATGCTGGAGCAGGCTGAATACAGAAGGGTTGCCTGTGTAGGCACAGGGGGAAAAACTCCAACAAAATAAAAAAAACCAAAAACAAACCAAACCATGATACACACCCAATGCTGAGTAATCTTAGAAAATAAATAGGGGGAAAAGTCATTAAGCTTCTCCTGCTAGGAAAATACATTGCCCAAACTGCTAAAAGCTGAGGGAAGAAAAAAAAAGTTGAGCTGTGCTGAGGCAGAACATCCAGGAGAATCCGCAAGATCCACTGGATCTCTCATTTCTGTTTCTCTCATTTTAGAGACTATTTAGGAGTCTTTCTCCCTCCTTCATCAGGTATTGCAGGCTATTCCTGGAAGAGGAGACTTGTTCCTACCTTGATGTTTTTCCTTCAAATCCACCACTGGGGTTCTGCTCGCTCTGAGCCAAATTAAACATACCAGAGGTGTTTTCACAAGCCATCTGGGTGGTATACTGCTCACAAATGTCAACTACAAGTCACTAATGCTGCATTAGGAACTTTCTCCAGACGAAATTGCCTCACAAGAGCCAGGGGTGGAAAGGATTGGCAACCTGGAAACCACTTGCTTCCATCCTCTGAAAAGTCAAGTCCAGCTGCAGCTAAGCCTTCAGGATTGCAAAGCAGTATTTGGTGGTTAAGACTTAAAACTGTTCAAAAGTTTGCTGAAAGAAGTAACAAGGAACAGTAGTCTGCAAAATAGTTCTAGGAACAGGGTGGTGGCAATAAAGCTCCTTGGGCTGAATTTCTTCCATCTACAAGGAAGTTCTTAGTCAAAATGAGGTATGCCAGAAGTCAGAAAGGAGGACAGCACCCAGGAACTGGGACAATTATGACACAGGAGGCCAAGGTTGAATCTGTGGGCAAGTACTAAGTGCTCAAGTTAGTCCTGCTCTTCTGATCCTGCACATGACAGACTGCCCAGTGCCTGAGTACTTCATTTCTGACCACTGATAAGAGTTTTTAAGAAAAACAAGATTTTTTTTTAAATAGAAAAGAGAAAAATGTGTATTCTTAAACGATCCCATGACAGGTAAACATCATCTACTGAGGCGTACATATTGGTCTCAAAATCAAGTTGTATGTCAGACAATCAAGACTTCCACAGCAGAAGTTGTTATACTGAGTCCTTTGACTTTTCTTCACAAATCATTGCAATACAGAAAATGGCAGGTGTGAAAGGTAGCAAAGCAACTGTTTCCATAACAGTAAACTATACTAAAGTCTCCTAAACTGTTTCACAAAATCTTCCTCTCCCCACCCAAGACAGAAGCAAGAGCAACTGCCGGCTTCAGCTTCCAGTTTCTAGAAGTTTTAAGTCTTACCAGTTTAACACCCACCTCTGTCTTAGCAGTCACACCAAAACTGGTGTGTTTCTCCCCACTGTGTCCTTGAATTCCATTAAGAAATTTGGGCTCTCAATTATTCCCATTCACATTTCAAATTAAAAGTTGGCTACTAACAAATTTTACATACATGCCTAAAAATTATTTAGGTACACAAACCTGCAATTCCATGTACTATAAAGAAACTGCAATTTCACATAGCAGGTGGTAATACAGACTAAATCCAAACCATCACATGCTATAGCAGAGAGGCTGGAAACTCTATGAGAATGCTTGCTATATCCAATATAATTGAGAGAGTCCCACAGACTCCACTGGAAGAGCAGAGAGCCTTACACATAGAGAAAAAAACGGCATTCATATAGCAACAAGCTAGAGAGCATGTTTTTGTTTAAGCAGAATAATCTTTACAAACACAAGAACACTGCTGGCACAAGATCAGTGCCTTCTCCTGGTTAGTTTTCTGTGGTCCAGTCAATTTTCACATCTTCATCCTATCCTATAATTCAGCTGTTTTGCACAGAACACAAGTAACACTGTTACACTGTGCTTATTTCAAAAAGCCTGTTCAGCATTAGACTCCACCTGCAGAAATAAAATGAAATAAACCTCAGTATTCAGGTTTATTTGCATGTCAGTATCTGTTTGTTTGCTATATGACCACACAATGGAAAAATACATTTTAAAAGCTATTTGACAAAACAATCACAAGTCTTATCACAACCACTGATTCAGAGCAATAATACACTGGAGATTGCAGTTAGGTTAACTTAATGAATCAGATGCCTATCTCTACCTTACTCTTAGATATAAAGAGTATCTCATTTATAGTGTACAAGGACAAAACACAATTCTAGGATTTGACTATAAAAGTCTCACTCTTTCAATAACACAAAATGTATTTACTAAGATCCCTGTTTTCGACATCAAACATATGTGTAAATCAAAAGTTAGATCAGTGAATAATTTGGATTCCAAACCAACCACAGGTGAATTGATTCCATTCTGAATCAAACTACATAATAACAAAGCCACAGTCAGGCTCTGCTACCTGGAATTACAGCACCAGATTCATAAGCAGAAATTGGCATTTTCACAGACTCACCCCACGGCCTGGGCAGATCCATCTTGTATGTACCTAGAAGGTCACTACATTCTAAACATTAACTGTGGAAGCAGAAACCAAATATCAACTTAGAGAACATTCCTGTGGTCTCACCACCAGACTTCTTTCAAACTGAGGCTGCCAAATTTCATGTCTCTCGTTTTACATGAGCTACACGAGTCCGACAGCCCTGGCATGACATCCCAGCTCTTTGCCAAGATGCACAGTCAGCTGAGGTCCAGGAAAGCTGACGGCTTCTCCAACACAAGAGGAGCCACCTAAGTACATTTACAACCAAGGAGATGCAGCTGCAGCAATCACAACTGCGCTCTCACTTGAGCAGTAACAATGACAAAGAGTATTATCAGGATGATGGGGCACCCCACTACCAGGCTCTCCTGACTGTAGGCTGCTGCATCTTCCCCACAAACAGAATAAACCCCAACACGTTCACACACTCTAGATGCTTGGGAAAAACCCAGAAGTTCTAGTCAAAATAAAATAAAGGCCCTTTTAGGAAAAGGGTGTCTGAATAAAAGTCCCCACTCAGAGCAGAATGGCAAAGTTGGCTTTTAGACTACTGACTTGGGGTGGGGGGCAAGAGTTAGAGGTGAGTGAGAGTCACAAGAACACACTTTGCTTATTAACCTACCATATTCAGAAAGGAACAAGATTCCAGTACTGACACGCTTACCTAGAAAGAATATATGCAGAGAAATACCAGTCACTAGCTGCTTCTGGCAGAAGGTACTTGCAGATTTTCAGGTATTGGTTAAGTGCCTTAGTGGCAACAGTGTATTTCTTAGGCAGAAGAAATTCAGCCACTATACTGACTCAAATACAAATCACAACAATTGGTACTGTGCAATCACCTCAGATCCCACTCTCCCTCAGATCATAGTAAGGGAAACAAAGTTTGTGGACCCCAGCAGTGTCTCCACAGGCTGCACTCCCCTTCACTCCATCTGCTGAGGAAATTACCGGTTTTGGAGAGAAATGAAAAGCAGCATGTTAGTGAATCATGACAATGGTTTCTCCTTTCTCATTCTGAAAATCGTATCTGTGCTCACACACAGGAAGGGGTACAGGTCAGAGGTCACAGTGGACTGTGGACTCTGTTTTGTTAAACATTTAAGCAGATTCAACTTACCACACTCTTCCAGACCTTTTGACTGGAGATGTTATCCCAATATGCTACAGGCAAAATCTGCTTGGCTGTGAAGGACATCTTAATACCAAGCACCAGCTTCCACTTTGAGTGTTTAAGTGTTCAATACACTATTCCTCACATTCACACACTTCTGTGCATGCACTCTTCACCTTTCAGCATCAATAAGATAAAGACATTTTATTAAGAAAAATCTAAAGCTTTTTTAGGAAAAAACATTGCCACTATCACTCAAACTATGAATTTTTACACAGTCACTGATTGCTTGCCTGATTTTGAACTCTGTGCTTGAGCATGGTATTGTGCTTGTTTGTTGGTCAAGTTAGCCCTGCCTACAAACAGAGTATTTATTACAGTTCAACAATACATTCAAGCCAGTAATTGTGTTGGCTTGAATACATTTTGCAATAGCAACTTCCCCTTTTTTTCCCATTCAAGTTTTAGGTCTTCCTTAATGAGAAACAAATTACATTTCCTTCATCACCTTTAAAGGTTTGATTGATATTTCCTTTTAATTGAGAAACCAAATACTGGCAGATCCTATTTCAGTATTTTACCCTAGCTAAAGATAGCAGGATCAGAAAAGATCAAACATAGAAAAGCAATACCTTAGCATGCAAAGATCAATGATCAAAGATCACTTTAAATACTGAGAACAGCAAAAAACCCACCAAGTAGAGGCCTTTTATCATCCCCAACTCTCCATTTTAAGAACTGGAACTTGGCAGCTCTTTCTAAACTTCTAATAGAAAATGGCATATTCTACTAGTTTGCCAACACATCAACCAGCCCTCCAGTGTGTCAGCAACATATGCATACTACTTGAAGGGGTTTTTTTGATATTTATCTCTCAGCCTGTTTTTAGCCTTAATTGTGGAAGCCACTAACACTTCTGTTTTAGCTGTAAAATTTAAAACACCAGGGAACGTGAAATCATCACGTGCTTGCTTCAATATAAGCCACCAAACCTCACTCACAAATACTACCACCTTCTATGTAAATTTTACATCCAAAAGATTTACTTTGAACCACTTTTAAGCAAACAGCTTCCAAAAATGCTAACAATCTTTCCAACCTCTAAGCAGTAAAGAATTAGCTGGAAGTGCCACATATAAAAGCATGTTTCTATGTTTATGGAACAGACAACTTGAAGTAATATATCTGGGAAGTTATTTGGTGTATAACAGCAATTCACACAAGGGCACAGTGGAGAGAAATACACCCCACAAACTACTTAGGATAGTCAAAGCACAAACCTTTCAAAAGAGACAGGCTGAGGCAGAGTTAGATTCCTCATCAAAAGCTCTCCTAGTGGCATACAGCAGAGTACAAGTAATCAGTGAGAGCAAGGGAAGAAGGAGAAACCCAACCAAACCAAAATCGTAGAAGCCAGATTACAGAGAGTCCCCTCATGAGATTTCAACTTCCAAAGATCAGTTCAGCCACGCAGCAATAAAGGACTCAGGCTGAGGAATTTTCCTTCGACGCTCTGCCAGCACTGCATCAAAAATGCCCTGCATGATACTAAACACATCCAGAGAGCAGGTTTGACAAGGACTTCACAAATTTGACAAATGCTATTTGCAGAGAGGTCTTTTCTGTAACACTTTGGATCACTTTTACACTGAGGGACAAAACCTCTAGTTGACAAAATAAGCACACCTTTGCCTGGTCAGGTTGGAAGTAAGAGGAGGATGAACTTACCCAACTCACTTTTTTGCAACTGAGGAGCTCAGGAGACTTTAAAACCACAAACTACTGTTTTCACAGAGCTGTGGGTTACCACAACTCAAATACAGTCAGGGTACAAAGTTACTTGAGAGCAATTGCCGTGCCCAGGAGTTCCTGCAGCTCAGTGCCACCAGGGCTGTCTGCACAAGGCTCCAGAAGGTGCTGAGAGCACACAGCTGCTGCCATGGCAGAACACTGACCCTGTGCTCCAGGTCACAGAGAAACACACACACACAAACAAGTGTTCCCCCACTGTCACTGTCCTTACCTGTGCATCACAAATTACAGCATACAGTTCCCTGGAAGAGAATTTTATACTGCAAGGTCTGCAGAGCAGCTGGGACAAATGTAATCTCAGCCTGGATAAATGTACCTTCAGACAGCCTGAGAAAAGAACAGTTGTTTGGAAAAGTCATATTGCAACACATCAAACAATTATTCGCTCTTGCCTTACTGAACTAACAGCTCTCCCTCCCCTTTTTTAAGTGACATAAACTGCAGCTTCTTAACTCCTGTCTGCTACAGGCAAGTAAAGGTTAAAACGGCGTTTCCAAAAAACTGAAGATGTTCCTTTACTAAATTAATTTAACCACATCATAGAATTAACCTGGAAGTGTGTGACTTGCTGCTAAGTCAATTTACTCTAGGCTTCTAAATTAATTTAGCATTTCAGGAAAAGTGGAGAGAGAATAAAAATTAAAACTAGAATACATTAGTTTTGTGAAACACTATTAAAGTTACTTTCCCCCTCTGAAACTATTTCTTTCCTCAGGGTGTAAAAGTAGTAAAAAATACAAACAAGTACATTTTAACAAAGTCAATTTAAATTGAAATTATCATAGTTATATTAAACTTCACTGTAACACATTCATAATTTAAATTAAGCCATTTGAGTGATATGTGCTCACTGAAACTTTTAAACACAGACAAATCACTAGTTTTGGTTACACAAATTTAGAGCTGAAGAGTTAAACATTTCATAATAATTTCTCTTTTTGAGTGAGAACTTTCTCTGGATTAATTTAATTTATTCAGCTCAATGTCTGGGTTTTCAAGCTATAAGGAATGAAGCCAACCGAAATCTCTTAAAAGATCACAAAATAAATCACCTTTATTTTAAAGAAAGCAACCTTCAATATTTCAGATACAAAGTTATGAATCTAAGGTATCCAGTGGATAATGTGCATCTGGTTGGTGATACAGAAGTATTACAATGCATCGTTATGGAAGAAAGCACAGAGCATCAACTCACTCTTTTGCCTACAGAGAAATGTGACAACTGTTACACTGCTAAGACATCCTTTTAGAAAAAGAGCCTAAATTAATAAAATTATTGCTCTTTGAAGAGGAAACAACTCTTTCAGTTATCCCATGTTCTTGTATGAAAACCTCTCTATACCAACGAGCTTTGTAGCGTTTCAGTTCTTCAAGGTGTCAAACTAATCTGGCAAATCCAAGTCCTCAGGGTGTAAACAAAACCTAAGTGGATGGCAATAGGCTTTGAACTCCATCTATCACAGAGCATACTGCAGCTCCATAGAGTTACCAGTGGAAGAATATGATCCTGGAAGAGCCAAGACTTTGGCACTACAGTTTGTCATTGAGATCCCACTTCACGGATCAAATGCTGACTACCCACTCACTGTACTTACACCATCAGAAAAACACTACATCCAAAATTTAACAGAGAAGTAGAGAGCTGACAACCTGCAGAAGGGGAAGATCTGTCTGCAGGCTAGAATCATCAAGGCTAAGAGAATTGGGGTTATTCAGGATGACCTAATTGCAGCCTTCCATTACCTGAAGGGAGCCTACCAGAAAGATGGAAACTATTTACAAGAGCACGTAGTGACAGGACAAGGGGAAATGGTTACAAACTGAAAGATGGAGGGGTTAGGTTAAACATTAGGAAGAAATTATTTACTGTGAGGGAGGTGATGCACTGGAGCAGGTTGAACAGAGATGTTGTGGATGCCTCATCCTTGGAAGTGTTTAAGGCCAGTTGAGGTGAGGCTTTGAGCAACGTGGTCTAATTGAATACATCCCTGCTCATGCCAGGGGGGTTGGAACTGGATGACCTTTAAAGCCCCCTCCAAACCAGGCCATTCCACGATTCTGTGATCTCTCAGAGAAAAACAAAAACAACACACAAACACACAGAATTCAGAATAAACTAAAGCATTAAGTATATGTCTATTGACTGGGAGGATACCCAGGCTGAAGAGTATCACACCCACCCTCAGCACCACAAGCATTCTGCTTTCAGCATCACTGCGTGGTGAATCCTCCTGCTCAGCTGGCACCAAGGACAATGCAGGCTATGTTAACCACAGCCATCTAACAACCACGTGCTAACAGCCCCCCAAAATAAAAGCAGCACCAGTGGAAGCTTGCACACACAGGCCCTTCCTCCCTGCTATGCCAGGCCTGTCTCATCTCATCATTACCTGACTTTGCTTGGTCCACAGTTGAACTTGTTATGGCTTGATTATGACTTTAAGGATTTCTTAAAAGCTGCTCTTTAAGGTTAGTCAATATTGAGCTCTGGACTGATGTTTCTACTTCATTACTCCCCATTTTGCCCATAACAGTCTCTCTCGTGGAGATTAACATGCTTTCATTCTATTTAAATACAGCACAAATATGTCCCTGTAAAACAGTGATCACCAACCACCTGCCCTCCTTCTCCTCTCCCCAAATTTATCTTCTCTCTGACCCATCCATTCATATTTTGTAATCTGATTATATCTGCAATCTGCATATTTCCTGAGCAGGTTTTTCTAATTTCTTGCCTACCACTTTTGACTGGTAGATTCTTTTCCTTAAGGAAAAGTTTTGCTAGACTAAGAATGCTAAAGAGTGCTGTGGGAGCAAGCTGACTGCACATGGCAGCACCCGGCACAGATCACTGTAATCTTCTGACAGTTAAGCAGACAGTTTGAACACACTGTTCTCCTTCATCTAATTTAACACTCAAGGGGTAGAAAAGAGCCTTTTTCTTCAGAAGCAAGATTTTAAAATTTCATCTTAAAAGCTTCTATCAAAAGTTTTCTAGCCAAGGTACTTGTGTTGTTTCTTGAATGAAACATAGATTGTCTTTTTATTACCCATCTATAAAGCACTCAAAAGTACACTTTTCCTTGTCTTGATCTTCCCTTTACCTCTGAACCACCATCAGGAAGAGGCTGGTTTATGGAAAGCAGTCTGTCTGTCCTCCCTTCCTGAAATGGCCCATGAAACAGTTATTTAAATAGAAATTTCTTTTTCATTTGTAAGGAAATCACCAAATACATTAGACTGTGATAAAATTGTCACTCAACTACTGACACAGAAGAATAAGTAGTTCATACCAGTTTTAGAGTTGCAGGTAGTACTCATGTGGAGGATGATTTTTGGTACTGTGCAGATCTCCTAACCATTTAAGAGGGAACCCCCCTTTGGTTCACATAAACCACATCATAGTATGTGATGTATGAATTCTGTGCTGGACATTTGCAGTGTCATTCCTTTCTCTAGGATGCAAACATGAGCTCAAGCAAATACCCAACACTGGCCCAGACAATTTCACTTCTGTGCTGTAGTACAAATACCTCACAATCAGAATCAAGAAAAATTCTAGTTTGTCTGGAAAGTTGCTGCAACCTTAATACATCTTTCTTAGGCTTGGAGTTTAGAGATTTATAATTATTTTCATTAAGAGTTCTAAAGTGTGAGGTTTCACATCTATAAAGGCTGAAAAATCCACATATTTGTTTAACTTCAACATGAGATTTGTATAAGAAAGCACAATGAGGAAAGAAAATTATCTCCCCTGTCCAGCCCAGCTTACTTTAGCATGACTTGAACAGTGCTTCATTCTTTCAGCTAGAGAGCATGCAGTCACCAGTGTAGAATGTGAAGAAAATGAGAAAATCCTTGGGATGCTTGGCAGAAAACCTGGGTTTGCATCATTTGGCACAAGGGGCAGGAAATGCTCCCCTGAGTGGGACGCTTTCAGCAAAGTTCTTGGTAAACTCCAGGTCAGAATCTGACTGGAGTAGAGATGCACTCAAGGTCAAAGCTCCACCTCTTCCAGGCACTGGTAATCCAGTCCTGTGGATGAAGGCAGAGAGCTCTAGAGATGTGAAGAATGCAGGTGCACTTGCTCTTGCCTTTCTTCTTTAACTTCTTCCATTTCAAGATGTAAGTATCAAGACTCCCAAACTAAGCTTTGCACACATCAAATCTTTGCTTAACCCTTACGTTCCAACCCAAAGAAAGAGAACTAAAAATAAAATCATCCAAATTGAGCAAGTTTCCCAGTTTTCATCAAGTTTAAAATTCCTTCATGCAGATCAGCGTCCTTTAGGACTATTTTTACTACCCTACACTAGAACTTGTTTATACTGGACTTTGACCCACAGATGAGTGCTACCATTTAGCCTAAGAACTTCTGTAGAAAGTTCTGATAACCTCCATAAAAATTGCCCTCAACTAAATAGAAAAAAATCAGACAGGTATTCCTCCATTGGAATAACTTGGAATAACCCTGTTCAGGATTCGCATTAAACTATAATCTTTCAATTTACCAGATCACTGCACTATTGAGTAATTTATTTATTTTTTTGGGCTACCCAGGGAACTGTTTGAGTTTCAGGTTAAGCACATTCTGTTCCACCTAAATGGCAACATGCCAAACCCATTTAAATATTTAAACATTAACCTCAAAGTCACTGTTTTGTGGAAAGGCAGCCGTTAATCCAGAGAGATTAAATTTTTCTCCAGGCAGTATCATTGTGTACAAAGGCCATTCTGCCTCCTTCTGAAAGCCATTTCTGGAAGAGCTGAAGAGCATGGAAAAGATACTACAGCACTCATAATCACTCCAATGACAGACTTCTTTGTAAGAGTGGACAGATGCACATTATTTGACATTTTCCCTTTTCAACACTACAGATCCATCTTCTGTGTTTAAAAATGCTAATCTTGCTGAATGAAAAAACCCACAGGGTTGCTACAGTTACTTTTAATAGTTTTAGACTGTAGGATTATCCAGTTACTCAATGTTACTTTGAGGCACAAAGTAAGGTGGATTTGCCATCTAAGACTTCTCCACAACAGAAAACAAAACCTATACACTGAAAGACTATCAACGGTTAAGAGATTCAAGGACCTGCCTGTCTGTACACTGTGTGCAAGTGTTCACTCATAAGTAAATAGAAATGGGATGGACATGAATACTATGCATTTTTAATTTTTTCTGTTTTGGGAGGAGTGCAGGGGGGACAGGGGGCAGAAGATCATCTCAGAAAGTTCAGGGAAGGAGCCAGCTCACCACTTTGCAACTGTGTTGTAAGCCACCTTCTGCTACCTGCAGACCATGATTAATCCTGGAGATTGAGAAAATTAATTCTCCATAGCATCTAACTGTATTTACATTTGATAACCACAAACATACTTATATGAAGCCACTGGTTGACAAAACCACCATCAACTAGCCATCAAGCACACACTGCAACTGATTATTTTTTTTTTCCTAGAAACCTCTTCCACCACAGTTTTTTTAAGAACAAAATTCTAGGCTGCCCCTCTATGGGAAGCTTGCATTCTCTGTGTTTATAAATAAGTAAGCAGTTTGTAACAGCAGCTTTATTCTGACACCAATCAGATAAAAACATGCACTAAATATAACTTACGTAGATACTATGGAATGACCTCTACAGAGCCAGACATCTTTTATCAATGATATGCACCCCATTACAGATTAGAGAACAGAAATATTGATCTCAAGGTTTGCCACAGTTTCTACATGGCCTTCAATAAGAAAGCTAAACAACTGGAAATATCTGAAAACCTGTTATGGAGTGACCTTGTAGAAGACAAAGCTTTCCTGCTTATTTTACACTGAAAATAGCCCATTGCAGGGGAAAAAAAAACCACTCCCACCACACAGGCTTACTATATTTAGGTGACACCTTACCAACAGGGTATCCCCTAGGAGAGTGAAGGCTGGAGGCATGCCCACATGCCAAGCACCACCACTGAAGTGTCAAATGTTGTGCTGGGAGGGCTGCTCTAACCACTGCAGTTTCTTACCTTCACTCTGCTCAGTTTTGAGTACATTACAGTCATTCCTTTCAAGGCTCCACAGTGCTTATTTTTCCTAAAAAGTGCATTTTTAAAAAATGTGTGTTTGTGACTACATGTTGTTGTAGAGCAAAGCTTGCACACAGCACAACACATCACCTGTGTGATGCCAGCAGTTGGGCTTACAGGAGACACTGCAATAAAGGCAGATAGGCACCAGGGGAAAGAATTACTGTCCTGATTGCCACTAGGCTGGATCAGATGGAAAAAGCCAAATGCTGAAAAACATTCAGAGAGCCCAACTAACTCAGCATGCAACACCACCTCGTGCTGGGAGCACTTGGCCAAGTCTGGGCAAGCAGGGAAGCTACTAGTCTGATACAACAACAACAAAAAAAACATGCTCGATACTTTTCTTGTTAAAGTAAGAGCTAAAGCTGCAATACATCTCTCAGTAGAGGCAGCTTTTAGCAAGACTTCAGAAGGTCTAATGATACAGCCTCTGCATGAAGGAAAGCGAAGACAACTCCTATTCAATTATCACCTTGCAATTAAGGTATTAAATGAACTACCAGCTCAAGCTGGCTGAAATTTGGAACCAGACTTACTAACTTCTTATGTGTTGAGATGCAGCTTGATTAAAGCAGAGAAGCAGGAATAAATACTAGTTATGCCAAATACAACTATTATGAAACCTATGAGAAATCTATAATGCAGAAGACTGGGTTTATATCTATTTATCTATTTATCTTTTTATCTGACTTAGGAGCCCACTTGCTGAGCAGAAGGACATTTTATTACACAAAATCTATGGCACACAAACCCAAACAAGTTCAGGGCAAGGAAAGAAAGGTAAAGATGAGTCCTAACCACATACAGAAACTGCTCAGGTATCTTGATCTGTGTGCTTGTGCAACAAGGTAGAAGCAAGCTGTTACCACAAGCAGTATACATAATGAAGTGGATGCCCAAAAGGATGTCCAATCTCCTGAGAAAACTGCCAAGCTCACGAGGTTTGTGTTATCTGCTACTAGAATATCAAGGATCTACAGAGCACAAGCAATCCTCAGGTGAAGGATTAGAGGTGAAGGATTCCGACAAGGAGTGGGTGAAGGGAGGTGAAGAGTGGTCTGCACAACTCCAAATCAGAGGCTATTCATTACATGAGAGCAGAGCAGGAACATTCATGTTGTTACTACAGATCCAAGCACACTAAAGTAGGTGACCTTCCCAGCTGCTTGGCAAGCCTGTGCCGTCCTTCCAGGCAGATACTGAGAGAGCAAACTCCTAAAGGCATCCAACTGCCCAAGGCCACCAACCCATGGCGATTGCAGAACCAGCCATTATTATCTCCTGGCATCAAGGCTCTGGCTGATTATAATAATGTGTCAGGAGACAACACCCAGACAGTTCAGTTTCATAATACTCGACTATAACAATTCCTCAACAAGTCCTATGAATTGTTTATGACAATGAAACAAAGCAGAGGAAACAGATGCACTACAGGGAATATCTGTAGTTTTGAGATGCTTCTATACTGAGATGAGTAAGGATGCAAACAGAGTAAAATATCTGAGGAATTCCTTTCATTTAGGGAAAGCTTGCAAAGTAACAACTCCAGCAATCCATGTGTAGATACAAAAATTTAATTACCTAAAACTTAGCAACAAATAAAATGACTCTTACAGCATCAGAAAAAGTACACAGTAAGTAAGTTATCTACTATGTGATATAAAAAAAAATTCTCAGACAATTCTGGCAACAAATTCATTAAATTGAGGGACATGTTATAACACATATGAGCTATAAATCATACCAACAGATTTTATTTCAGCACCTTCAGGCTGCTGATAGGAGCTGCTGCTAACAGACCTGAAAAGGATGAGATTTCACAGACAACAAAAACAGTTCATGTTCCTTCCACACATCATGAAAGATAAAGCAGTAAGAATAAAGTTGCATAAGTTTGGCTTGCATGAGGAAGAAATAAAGCATACACAATAACACTGTCTTTGGTGTAAATCTGCAGTAGAGTTCAGCTCCTGCAAACTTATACCTGAAGAATTACTGAGATGATACAGCACCATACAGGCTGCCCACTTAAAACTATCTGGTGGAGAGCACACCTGAAACAGGAAGTTGTTCAGATAGTACTAACACAAAGAAACACCAAATTTCTTTTGTAGATACCTTCTAGATATCTGCAATGTAATAAAATGGACAAGTCAGCACTGAGGGCGTCTTGCAGAGGTGAAACTGGCAGACAAGCCATGCAAATAGGTAAGATTGCAGCAGTGGAACAGCAATCAATAGGCTTCCCAGGATTAGATAACAGTCAGCCAAGGAGTAATGGTTTTGAGATCCCTGATGGGAGAAAAGATACACACAGAACTGAAAGACTAATGTTCAAAAGGTGGAAAGGAGCAGTTCAATACAAGAATTCTTTTTCTTCTCAAAGGAATAACCAGAAAAAAGGAGGGAGTCAAAAAGAGCCATACAATAATTCAGTAATGGTTTGAGCACCAGCACATTTGCAAAACTTAAAGCTGTCAATCTTCTTAGAGGAACTCACAGAGTCCACATGCAACAATGGACAAAGCACCACTGAGTTTCAACCAATGCTTTTAGAGAAAAAAAACCCAAACTAAAATAACAAAAAAAAACAGGACAGGATCATCTGTAGCAAACTGCACTGAGCCTTACACTGAGAATCTGTACATGGCATCAAAGACAACAGAGGAGGCTTTCTCAAGCACACTAAGTACAGTTGTCTAATCTCCACAGAAAATGTTCTAATGAGCCAGGTTAGATCTATGCTGAAAAACAGTATGAAAATGCGGTTTCAGTGCTAATTTCAGAGATGAGCTAAACAAGCTCACTCTTTCAGTCCAAAATGCTGAGTATAATGCATACTCCCAGGAATTAAGAGAGATGATCACTGATGGAAGTTAGTTTTTACATTCCACAAAGTGACAACCCTAATACTGCCTACACCTTGCTGCAAGAATCAGGTCTTCAAACAACCCATCCTTTTACTCTTAGTGGGATTTGGGTTTATTTGAGCTTTAATGTGTTTAGTCGTCAGCTCCTTCACCAACAAGCATCAGCTTTCAGACAAATGTGGGCAGTAAATCAAGATGCAACAGTTCACTTTTCATTACATTTAGTTCTCCAGTTTCTGGGAAAGTTATACACTGATTTAATGACGGGACTCATTAAAAGTTGCATTTTCTGAAAACTGTGACGTTTAGGTTTGCTAACCCCAAAGAGCCCAATTTAAGCAGGAACAAAACCAATGCAAATCAGCAGAAGGTTTAACAAATGCTTAAATAAAGCCTAGTAATGAAGAATATGAATGAAGTATGAAGTAATGAGGTCAGGGAAGTCCATGTTTTGCAACAGGTAAAACTCCATCAAGAGAATACCAGAAGAATTTAATCTCCAAGTGACATCTTGCAGATGACATGATAGTCCAAAAAGCCCTGCCTGTGGCAGAGAGGAGTGTTAGAAGCCTTTCAAACCAAATTTCGAGTTATTCCTCAGTTTTTTTCCCAAAAGAACATCACAAAGATTAAGAGGACAGCATCCTGACACCATTAAAGTTTCATGTTGCTTTGTAAGTTAAATGGGGAATTAATCTTGGTATAAATAATCCTAATATTGGGATGCATGCAGCCAGCATCTCCCAACATGAACACCTACCCCAGTTATTTCCAGATATTCATGGTGAATGAGTTTGCCATAAAATGTCTTTAATTGAGCAACTTATAGGCCAAGATAGATACAAGAAAACCACCTGTATGAAGAAGTGACTCTATGGAGAAGTGATATGAAATAACACAGAATTCGACATCAAAACTAATAAAATAAGCAGGAGGAGAAAATAACCAGAGCAACTCAAAGTGAAAAATATATCCCATTTTGACAATGTCCAATCAAACAATCCTTTATAGATCTCTAAAACTGGACACCCAGTTTAAAAGTAACAACAGCTGTGTATTATTGCTTGTGTTCCAAAGAGTGGAACTTGCACTGACCACTGCATAGCACAGGTAACTAAAACTCCAAAAATTTTAAATAAAGCTTGCAAAGACAAACTTCCAGTTTTACACACTGTATATATGCCACTTTTCTACAGAATCATTTTTATCAAGCTATTACTTATATCCACTAAGCAGTCATCCAATTATTCACCATTTGCTAAAAATAGTCAAGTTTCATGCTAATTTTGCCCAGAAAACTTGAAGATTTCTCCCCCACCTCAAACTAAAAGCAATGCTAAGGACACCTGACACATCAAAACTTTATTCAACTGGATGAAAGGATAGGCTCACAGGGGAGCATATGGGAATTTCTTAGAGCAGGAGGCAGCATTCAGAAAACTGCAGAATTACAATCTTGCAACTCAGAGCTGCAATAATGAGCTATGGTCCTGCTGAAGAACAGAATGAATCACCTGAGCAGCATCATTTCAGAGTCAAGGGCCACCACCACCTTACTTCAGATCAATTTCCTTGAAGGTCTGTGTTTGACCTGGAAGAGTTCAGTACCAAAACGGGGTACAACTGCCAAGTAACTTCTATAACAACACTTGCCTATAATCCTGTAAATGGCACATCAACCATCCTAGTTTATGTTATTTCTTTCCCTAAATGAAGTTATTTGCTAGGTTATCCATAACAGGTTACAGAACCTCCAACTAGAGATTTACAAGACTCAGCTGCCCCCTGCCATGACTGACCTGATCTAGCACAGGCTGTAGTCCTACTTCAGTTTGGAGATTGGAAGAAGGTACTTCCCATCCAAATTGCAACTCTTTAAATTAAAACACTTTTTAAAGAAATATACAAACCTAAGGAAAACATTATGAAAGCACTTCCTGACTTCCCTTTTAAAGTCACATCAGTGGTATTCCAAACCCTCTAACAATCACAGTAAAAAAATATTTTGGTGCCACTGAAACATTTGAATCAGATATTAAGAGCAAGCAACTCAGACACTGCCTAAGAGCTGATGATTCTTGTAGACTGTGAATTAAGAGGATGTGTGCTGTGCATAAGCCAGCACAGCAGCATCTTCCATTTATACCTCCAATTTAAAATGGTCTCACACCATGGTCTTGAAATAGTCCAACTATCTTGCCTTCAGCATCCTCAGGGAAGAGCAATCACATTTGACTCACTAGAAGTACACAGGTAAAGCACCAAGTAAAATAAGAAAGGCAGAGCATGTTAATGGTGAGAATGGGCACACAAGCCATAGCTAATGGACAAGTCATAGTCTTTCTTGTTTAAGAGCAGTTTATCCATCAGCCCAGTCTTTACCACAATGCTCTCACACTGCTCAATGGCATACAGATCCTTGGTTCCCAAACCCACCTGCAGTGATGGGGCAGCAATATCCTATTTTTTAAATTCTTCAGCCAAGATTATTCAGTCTGCTGCAATTCAACACTAGAGACATGACAAGGCAGCAGCCTCAGCTCGACTCCAACAGGGGGATGAAGAGATGCAACACATGGTCTTCAGCATTTGCAGCACCAACTACTCACACTCAGCCAAGGGTACAATCACACTCTTTTAGGAGCCCAGTGATGCAAATAATCTCTTTTTTGGCCAGTTGCATGGGTTTACAGCTTATCTCAGAAAGAAAAAAGGAGCACCATTTCACAGATCACTCCGTCCAGACCTCACTGGCATCAGCTAATGCCATCAAACTTAACTAACAAGCCCAGAACACGCTATATGGATCTCATACAGGAGATCAGAGAAGAAGAACATAGAATGTATCCACAACCATATTTTTCATAGTAATAACAATTCCTTCTTCAGTACTCTGGTTTTGGTTGAAGAAGGCTCGTCCATTTCCTCACTGACGTGAATGGAGCAAACACAGCAGGGAAATTGACTCCAGACCACAGCTTGTCCTATTTCTTCCTGTTAGACACAGTGTAGAGAGCACAGAGTAAAAGACAGAGATTCTAGGAATACTAGCCATTAGAATGAAGTGCTACACCACACACATTCTGACTGTTTTATCCCACCTCAGGGATCCTGCTGTACAGCTGGTGACTGCTGTCACTCTGAACACACAGACAACAATGTGTGCACCTTCACAGGGCTCTGCACTAGAACTTCACCAAAACCCAATGTGGGTTCAAATATCTTAATTCCCAGTGCCTTGAGTGCAGTAGTTTCATTTCCCTGCACAATTACCACATTGCAATCCTTAAATCCACGTTTATATTAAATGCAAAAACGAGCTAGTTCGCATTTTTAAAACAGTTATCTAAGACTGCAAAAGAAAAATAATTGTGAAATGTTTAAGTAATTAAGGATTGCTGAGAGCACAGAAGCAACTCAGCCAAGTTGGAAGGGCTAAATACATTCTATGGCAAAGCCAAACAAAATGACAGACAGTAAGGGAACCATCTAAAGAGGAATGACAACAGAGACTGAGGATCGATACAAGTGGACAGTTCACAGATCACATCAAAGTCATCCAGTAACAGCAGCTTCACTTTTTCCTGATGCAAAAACTAAACAGAGTAGTAACAATAGCAGTTTAACTTAGTGTAAAAGCATTAATGCAATTCATTCAATGGAAGGAGAAGTCCATGAAATAAAACTGGTAGGTTTATATAGGTGCTAGGGATGAGAAAAAGGAAATTTCCCACTGAACAGTATGGTTTAAATCCTGACATAACTTTTTGGTACTGAAAAAGCCCACTCATTAGAAAACTAAGACTCATAATTAATATTTTTTTTACTTGGAGGACACAAAATTATCAACTAGCAGTGACTTTTTTGTCAGATAGTAAAGCATATCTATGCATAGAATACTCTGTAGAATCATCTCCACAACAACACAGAAAATAGGAAAGCCGAGAACAATTCTTCCCATGCCTCCATCAGAGTAACTACTGACTCTAAAAACATCTTTGTATGTAAATCAGGAAAAGCAAAAAACTCCACAGTGCAAGCACTGCCTTAAAAAGAAGCAGGCTGTTATCATTCTCACTTTAATGTTTGCATAGAGCAAACTGTACAAAAGCCAGTTCCACAGCACAAACACTGAAGAAGCATTAATTCTTCCAATCAAGTAAAGCAGAATGAAGAGCATTAACTTTTCTAGCTTTAAATCCAAACTACTCCACAGAATGAGCATTTCACAAACACACCAGGTAATCCTCAAAATTAATGGGATAAAGGCAACCTATAATGCTTGATTTTCCCAATTAAACAGCAAATCATGATACATCATGAAACTGAATGAATAGAACAAAATGACTTGAACAGAAATTGGGACCTGGGGCAAGTAATCACTTCAGCAATATCTGTTGAATCACACATACGTGCCACATACGTGGCACTTCTGATCACATAATCACCTCTCACCATCAAACAATCAAAATACAGCAGTGGTACACTTCAGCATCTTATATGAATATGTAATATGCCACACTTGTATATAAAACACATATATGTACCTGGCACATTTTATACATATACGTATAAAAACATTAATGGATTTTTTTTTCTGTAGATTAAAAAAAATTCCCACACTATCAGCTGACTAATGTGCATTCCACAGCTCCTATTACAAATCTTAGCAATTATTTTGCTAGATTGTTGAGACCATTAGCTACATGACATGTCAAATTTCAGCTCAACAGTAAATCCTACAAGATATTTTTTTTATAAAAGCCTCCTTAGAGTTGACATTTTTGACAAGAATCTTGGCTCTGCCTAAAAAAGAAAACCACTTCTTACATACCAGGTTGCAGACAAAAGTCTGAAACCACAAAATGCAGGAGTTAGAAACAGAAGCTCCAAATGCATTTAGAGTGTCATTACTCTGTCAAATCTTGACTTTCTCAAGGCCTTGACACTGCACTTCTGCAGTTATCAATTCTCAGATATTGATTTCAGCCGTAAGTAAAACACATGAGAACAAGGAACAATGATGCATCCAGCAGTAAGGCTTCTTATTTACTGAACTGCAACTACTCAAAAATATCATGAAACCCATTTAAGGGACCAGCTACTAAAAATTTAACATTTGTTCAAATATTTTCCACTTATGGAATCTTTACATACAGAATCATGCTTACTCTGAATGGAAAATCATATTAGGTAAAGTTTTAGCACCAGATTATGATCACTGTTTCAGCCACAGTTCTGAAGCAGACTGATCTCAGCCAGAAGTCAGAGCTCTGCAATGTTTTAAAAGTGACTAGATGAATTTTTAGCAGAGCCTTGTTACCACACGTACAATTACTCCATAAAAACAGAGCTCAAATGCAATCTATTGCTCACCCACGGTAATTAGCACTAGGAGAACTAAGCTAACCCCAGTGGCTGCTCTGCAGTCACGCGAGCCAGCCGCTACAGTGCTGCTCTGCAGTTCCACCAGAGCACCGTGCGTGTCACGAGGAATAAACAACTTTTAATACCAATCTCATCTAGCAATCCAGAGAGGTAGACCCATTATATGAGTTACCACCACCCACTCTGAAAAATCTTAGTGATATAAGTGATGAAGGTTAAAGCTTTTCTAGTCCCAAAATTTAAGTTTCACTATATGAAAAGCTTCTATCTCTGCTCACT
Organism: Bombycilla garrulus; assembly: GCA_013400315.1. Taxonomy (NCBI): domain Eukaryota; kingdom Metazoa; phylum Chordata; class Aves; order Passeriformes; family Bombycillidae; genus Bombycilla; species Bombycilla garrulus. Next base: position 500,701 of record VXBU01015236.1, on the reverse strand, counting down.
TCAGAGAGAGGTGTGTTACTGTCTATTGAATTGATTCAGAAGAAGAAGAAAGAAATTGATTACCCATGACTATACATTCAACAGCACAGGTATCATCCGATTTGTCAGACTTAATGTTAACTATATTTTACATTATAGGTACTCTAAGACTACAATGCATAGGCAGTGGTCAGTAATGATTTATTTTACCTAAGTGAAAGTCATGCACCTGCCACAGTGTGAGACTTTCATCTTAAACGCCAGTGTAGGGTTTAACCAGGTGTACTGTACATCACATCACAAACATAAAGCAAACAAATAATAAAACTAAAGCACAGGCTTAGACCCCATAGCAGACCACCACCTACACAGCTAACCAGAAGGGGATGCTCAGTTCTCTGCTTTGATCATGCAGTAGGAAAACAGAGAGGTAGGGTGTTTTCACGGGGTTGTTTTCTAGGCATTTCTTTGTTTTGTTTTATTTTAAATATCTGCACTCTCTCGCCTTGGCACAATGATATCAAGTTAAAGCTCAGTGTCCTTTTCAAAGTCTGGCTCTCCTTTCCTTGCCAACCTTGCACGGTATAAATAGCAGCAAGCAGAAGAGCGAGCGAGCATTAAAAATACTCCTTTAAAAATCTCAGGAGTGTTCGTGCTTGCAGCGCAGGACCAAAGCACTCCGGGTGCACGAGAGCAAGCTGTAGCACATTTTACACATATCAAACATGGTGTCAATGTTCATCTAGAGCAAAAAGAAAAGTCTGCGACAGCAATATACAATTTCGTATCTCTCAATATCGACAACTCCAAACACACAGCTGGGGCCCGCCGAAGTCGCGACCCCTCAGCGCAGGGGAAAGGCCCCTCAGGGAGAGCTCCGCCGCAGCCGCACCTGCGGGCGCTCCGAGGCCGCGGCTCAGCCTCACGTGCGGAAGAGCAGCGGGCGGCAATCGCCAAAGAGAAAAGAAGAAAAGTGAGCTGGAGCAGGACGGAGCGGCGGCAGTGACCCGCTTCTCCCGCCGGCACCTCGGCGCCCGGGCAGCCCGGCCGCGCTCCGCTCCCGTGCCCCGTTATCCGGCCACCCCGGGAAGCCTTCGCTGAGAGAGCGAGGAGAGAAAGAAAAAGAAAGAAGAAAGGGGAGCACTCACACTTCTGTAAAAGGCAGAAAGTCAGCACTTACGGCGCGCACACACTACCCTTCACTTGTAGATCGGCGCCGCTGCAGAAAACAGCGCCGCGGCCGCTCTCGCCGCCGGCACCGCCCCCCCTCCGCCCCCGCGGAGGCCCCGGCAGCGCCGCGCC
>VXBU01015236.1:484072-499149 GCA_013400315.1 Bombycilla garrulus | reverse complement strand
GGCGGGCTCCGCCGCAGCCGCACCTGCGGGCGCTCCGAGGCCGCGGCTCAGCCTCACGTGCGGAAGAGCAGCGGGCGGCAATCGCCAAAGAGAAAAGAAGAAAAGTGAGCTGGAGCAGGACGGAGCGGCGGCAGTGACCCGCTTCTCCCGCCGGCACCTCGGCGCCCGGGCAGCCCGGCCGCGCTCCGCTCCCGTGCCCCGTTATCCGGCCACCCCGGGAAGCCTTCGCTGAGAGAGCGAGGAGAGAAAGAAAAAGAAAGAAGAAAGGGGAGCACTCACACTTCTGTAAAAGGCAGAAAGTCAGCACTTACGGCGCGCACACAACTACCCTTCACTTGTAGATCGGCGCCGCTGCAGAAAACAGCGCCGCGGCCGCTCTCGCCGCCGGCACCGCCCCCCCTCCGCCCNCTAAAAATACCGCACGGGATGGAGGAGGATCCGGCCGCGGCAAGCGGGCAGGCGGCCGCTCCTCCTGAGGGCTGTCGGCGGGACCGAGGGGACGCGGCGCTCGGCGGACGGTGGGCCCTTGCCGAGCCGGGGCAGGCAGTGACCTTGCTCCAGCCGGGCAAAGCGCGCTGCTTCAAACTCACAACCGACGGCGACAAAACCTGCCCGGTCTCTTTTTAGTTCCTAAACCGCGTGTGGCTCACGGCCGGCGCGCGGGGTGAGAAGCCGTGGGATGCCCCGGTGCTGCGGAGCCGGGCTAAATCACCCGCCCGGGGCAGCGCCCGGGCCGGCCGGGCCGCATTCCCCCGGCAGGGCCCTGCCCCCGCCGTGCCGCGCTGCCATCGCTCCCGCCCCGGGCGGCTGGCTCCTCGCGTGCCCACTGCTGCCGTCCCGAAGCAGGGAGCGTGGAAAAGAAGTTTGTTCCTATTGCGATGCCCAGGGAGGTGGTGGAGTCGTCGCTCCTGGAGATGCTTAAGGGGCGTCCGGATCCGGTTCCTAGTGATAGCGTTTAGCGGTTACAGTGCCAGTGCTGGGTTGACTGCTGGACTTGATGAACTTAAAGGTCTCTTCCAACCTCGAGGATTCAGTGAAGTCAGCTGAGAGCTGCCGTGGGTCCGCAGTTAGCGAAACAGTGTATAGCAGCACTAAGGCAATGTCCCGGTTACAACAAAAAGTCTCAGAAGGTTCATGCATAATTTTCTTGATGGCCTAAGCCGTGCAATGACAGTCTTGGGCTAAGTTTGTGTTTATGCAGAGTAGTTGATAAATGCAAACCAGATAGAAAGTGTGTGAGTTAGTGACTGACCACAACTTTTAACTCTGCCGCAACTCTTTTTAGCACTCTGTCCATGGTATTATTTGCTGCCATGTCTTTGGGCTTGCCATCCTGATTTCAGTGGTAGTAGAGCCAGCACTTTGTCCAGGATGTGTCCACTCGGATTTCAGTGGAGAGGGTTCATATTGTGGTAGTCTCCCTGACCCAGTGGAGTAGCTGCTGGGGATTTGGCACTAAACTCGTATCTTCACAGTGGTGGCACTGCCCGTAACGTGAGGCAGAGAGGAAAAATCTTTTACTCATCATTACAAAGCCCCAAGAAGTAAATTATGCCGGTGTGATTTCTGGGGAGGAGAAGCTTCCAAATGCCAGCAAGGTTGGAGACGCTTACCTGGCACGTCTGATGCATGAGGGCACAGCAGCCTTCAGGCTCCCTGTATGCCAACGTAGGAGTCTGTATCCAGATCTGGTGACTCCACAGGAAATGCTTTCCTGACATCAAGCTAATTCCCTGACCTTCCTCTCTGCCCTCCTCTACTATATGCAGTTGCTGGCTATTTATATATGTGATGAATATGATTCAGAATTAAACATGCCAGGAAGACACTGCTTCTTTCAACCTAATAATTAAAAAAGGAATACAGCATGATTACTTTGTTTCATCACCACATGAAAGAGAACTATTTATTGTGGTTGGCTTAGTAATAACAAACAAAATATTTTATTCCCATCCATGAAAAGCAATCTTGTGTGTCTTTATGGGCTTCATCCAAAGCGTGCTGGAGTCAGTACTATTACGTATGGGTTTCCAGTTAGCACGTGACTGCAAATCTAGTAAGCTGGATCAGAGCAGGAGTGTTTTTGGGCTACAATGCTGGCATTGTACAAAACTTGGGCACCCCAGGAGAGTCTGTATGGTGCTGCAGACCCTGGGAGGCAAAGACTTCGGTAGCACAGCTGAAGCACCCTGGTGTGAGTCTGTGTGTGGAGCAAGGGACATAGTGAGATTTTTGTGGTGTCATTAGGTTACTGCTCATGTGAAACTGGGTGATAGATGGATTCCATAGCCAGCCTTTTAGCAAAGTTCACAGGCAGGACTCCAACTGTATGTATCAAGGTTAATCTCAATTACAACTCCAAAATGCCTCTGTCTTTCTCACCGTGGAGATGGTCTGGAAAGTATGGACTGATCGCTACAGCTGAAAGCTTGTGGTGTTGATCTTTATCCTGCCAAAGATCACAGTTCATTCAGTGTTTGCTGCAACCATTCCACTCTGACGGCTGCCTAATTTTTCCTGGTTTTGTTGTTTGCCTAGGCCTTTCATACAGCAGTAATCACCGAAAGAAATCAAATTAAATACCAGATACTTAGATTTTTTTAAAGAGATAATAATGAGATAATGAGTTTTGCTTCTCTGCCCTTTTTTTTTCTTCCTTACCCCTTCTGATCTATTAATTTTTGATTTTATTAACGTAGGAGGAATACTGCAGGATCATGTCACTGAATGTTGAAATTGAAGGGAAGGAAATGAGGAAAAAATGGGGGAAGAAAGACAAAATCACTTAAGGAAGAGAAATGAAAGACAAAGGGTGATGAGGGGGAAAGTAGCCTGGAGCCCAAAGTAGAATAAAGCATGGGAAAGAATTGGAGACACCAAAGCAAGAGGTGAATATCAGAATAGATGGGAAAGGGAATAAATGGACTAGCAGAGCTTTTAATATTTTCTGCCTGTTTCTTGTCAGTAGGAGTAGTCAGGAGCAGGCTCCACAAATGGCTCTGAAAGATACTTTCAGATACATTCATACACTAAGATGAATGTATGTCTGTCTTTAATAATAGATATGATTGCAGCAGGTATAAATAATTTGAAATAGTACCAGGTAACTTGAGTATCAATAACAATAAAAATGCAGCAGCACAGGATGGCCTGTGTCCTGCTGGTATCCAGGGTAATGGATGGTTTTGAATAGGTTATTAGGGAACTCAGTTTCTGTTCCTGACTCTTAATGGTTGCTCGTGTACTTTAATATTATATGGTAATTGCCTAGAAAAGCAGTGTTGTAATAGGGATTGAAATTTAAATTTCCCTACTCCCAGCTAGGGACCTTAATTGTTGCATTGCAAAGTGATACCTTGCTTCCCTGGTCCAATGAATGTGGATTAGTTTGTCCAGAATAACAGACTTTCAGCAGGCACAATGAGAGACATTCCTCCCAGCTGGCCTCTGGCCTGATGATGAGGGAAATTTCCTGGGAGCTATCAGATAGGACTTCACTGTTGTCCTCATGACCCTCCAGTTCTTATATCTGCCTGTTTAGCTGCTGAGACAGCCTCTCCTTTCCTCCTGTCATGTTTCTGAAAAAGGCCAAAATCTAAGTGCAGAGCCCACTGAAGCCTAACTCCAGAATCAAAAGCTTTAAATGCCCAGAAGGCCGTAGTTGGAATGTCAGGAATTGAGAACTGGAGTGCTTATTGGAGCTTGTGGTCCCAGGTACTGCTGCTGCTTCTGGTGTGCTGGGGAGTGGAGCCCAGAGCTGTGGGATCCCTGACAGCAAACTGCTGCCAGTTGGGGGCTGCAGCTCTCAGCACTCAAACCAGCCTGGCTGTGCTGGATTTCTAGTCTGTGATAAGTCTTATCCTGGCTGTATTTGGGAAAATGCCATCTTGTGGGTTTGTTTGTGCTACACGGCATTGTGTTCGTGTGGGGCTCTCTGGCATCAGGAGCTGACTTCTGTCAGGTGAAATTCCTGCAGGCTACAGGTTAAAGCACTCTTGTGATGGTGTTTTCTGTTTGGTTTGGGGGGTTTTTTGTCAGATATTTTTTTTATTTTTGAGGTGGAGAGAGGGCCAGCAATGACTGTTGATAACTGCATTCAAATTCTTTGGCAAGTGATGAGTGTTCCCCTTTGCTTATGCAGACTACATTAAAAGTGCTGCATTGATACAAAGCCAACCTTTCTGCCAGCCAGTGCCAATTTTGGTTTAAGAAAAGTATAGCACTACAGTTGAAAGTCTTCATTATCTTCTGAGGCTCAATTACAAATGAATATCCTTTACATTTTTTTTAACCACAAACTTCACATTCATATGACTTATTTGAATTAAACTGTATACTTACTGCCTTGACAACATATTGGTGAGGTATGCCAGGGAAAATCATCGAGTGGTGCTGCTGAAAAGGCTGAAAATGTCTTTAGTTAGCAATTTGGGTTTGATCTTAAAATTTTGCTGATGATTTTCCCTGTAATAGCTAAAAATAACATTATTCTAAGAATCCTTGGTATTTTTCCTCTACAGAAGACAGACAGTGTATATCCTCAGAAAAAGTACTGGTGAACAGATCACTGCTTTCTCAGCTAAATTAGTTACATGTGTAATTTTTCTTCCATATGCTTTCCAGTTCAGACCTATTTACAGGCAGCTCTGGTGAAGAACTGGAAAATATTCCGAATGCTTTAACAATTAGACTAATTGTAGTGTACTGGATTCCCTAATGTAATAAACTCTTTCCTTCACAGGCCATTATTTGTGGGATAAACTTCTATATTGCACATGTTATTAATTATTTATTCCTTCCATTATTCTTAAATGGACATTTAAGAATTGGCTCCTGGTTTCTAGCACAATTCATAAGAACAAATCTATTCAATAATTTTAGGAAGCATTTTCTTATGGCAAGTAACATATGTTTCTTCTTCTGTGGAGTTAAAATACCGATTTAACTGCTTTATTCCTATTAATATGTCAAGAAATCAATAAAGGTCTTTTTCTTTCTGATATTAGTGACTGAAAATATGTGTGATATTCTTCAAGAGGATTTGAATTACTTTTTTTTTAGTAGTTTGAGAGAGTCATACGTTGCCACAATGTCAATATTTCCAGTCAAACCTGCCCACTTCCTAAGAGAGTAGTGGTGTTCTTTGTAGATGTCAAGAAATGACAGAACAGAAAGAACATTTAGAATCCTGGTTTTCAGTCATGCTGAATTGGAGCTGATACTTGAATAACCAAAAGAACATTAATGTGATGGGTGATTTGGTGAAAGGAGAGAGGAAGAGACCTGTAAAAAAAGTGCCAAGAGATGCTAGCTGGTGGGTTTATTTGATGAGATAAAGAGACAATGGTTGATACTAAATTTCTGTGGCACCTGATAACAAATAAGAGGTGACAGTGGAGGGTTTCTCCAAGCAAGATGCTGGCAGATGGGTCAGAAAGATGGAGAAGTGGGAGATAATCTAGCTTCTAGAGACAGCACAACACATCCTTATATTTCGAATTTTTTTTTCAGGTTTGAGTGGATTTTTTTTTGGTTGGTTGATTGGTTTTGGTTGTTTGTTTGTGATTTTGTTTATTTAAAGATTTTTTTTCTAAAAGTCCTCTGTAAGATCTTTCTTTTAAAGGAACCATCTATGGCAGAGAAATGAAGGTGAAGATATAATTCAGTGAGTATTTGCACAGACCTATCTCAAAGTGTGTCTTGCTGGAAAACAAGTGGTTCTGAGCCTTCAGGAGCTGTGTGTGCAACAGCTCCAAGCCCTCAGCTGTGTAACAGAGGTTAACAGGGGGCTGCAGAAGAATGATTAGCACTAAGATTTACTTAAGGGAAATTAATAGAAGGAAAAGATCATATGGGCAATTTCTTTTCCAATTTTCCTGTGGTTTCATCACTAACTCACTACAGACCTAATGTCTTAAAAAATTAAATTTTGCTGAAGTCAAAGCAATATCATTCCTACCTGTAGTGTCACTTGCACCGTGGTAAATGTGGACATGGGGATGAGCAGCCTCTCAGCCAGCAGCAAATACATGGTGATGTGACTTGTACTGGCAGGAGAGGAGGCTGAGAGAACTTGCACAGGGTTTTCCAGCAGCAAATGCAGAGTAATCCATGCTGACAATTCCTGCAGAGCAGCTGATGCACAGTAAGCTGTTGATAGGTGCTGACTTGGTGGTGCTCCTGAGCTCACAAGACCATGTAATGTTGTGTACCACACTACTTCTGCTTGGATCCTGTTCTGTCAGTAATGGCTTCTGTGGGTTTCAGATCTTTAAAGATGTGAATGTGTATTTTATTACACACACAGCACCTTAATATTGCAACTCATGCCGTTGTTCACACTGGCTGGAGTAGTCCTAATTAGAGGTAAGTATAGGACAGAAACAACAGAAAAATGGGAGTAATTGTTATAAAGGCATTAGTGTGTACTAAACAGAAGCTTTTGCCAAGAAAATAGAGAGGAAAAGCTTGGAACCAGTTCTGTGGCAACAAATGTCCCCTCCTGAGCCTTGCAGAGATAGGACAGAACAAAATGCTGTGGGGAAGCCATGCTGCAGCAGCCTATGACAGGATTTAGCACTGATTGCTCAGACAACTGGGGAATTAAACCCTTTCCTCTTCTCTTTCCCATCCCCTCTAACACAAAAAGAAGAATTCAAACATTAATGCAAGGATAGCATGTGCTTTTGATTTGGTGATTGAAATTGAATTATGTTCTCTTTGCATGAAAGGGTTACTGAGTGGACAGTAAGAGGTCAGGGGAAAACATGAAACCAGAAGCCTTTTCTGCCTGTTATTTTAAAGAAATGTTATTAATCCACTGGGAACAAGAAAATTAAAATGAGTGTAGTATTTTTTCCCCTTCTGGATGGTAAACCAAGTCACAAGGAAGAAGGTAAAGATATACAGATGGAATTAAGAGTAAAAATAATTCCATGGGAATGAAAAAAGTTTCTTATTTGTGCTTGATGTGTTTTAGTAGCCTAGGTCACTTAGAGATCTTAACATGGACTTATTTCTGAGCCAATCCTTATTTTCCTTAGAACAAACCTGATGTATTAGTTAAAAATTTTAATTTAATTTAATTCATTTCAATTTTCTTTCCCCCCAATACTTGTTGTAAATGATGAAGGAAGCTTTGCTAGGGAAAATGCCAAAGCCTAAGTCTGTTGTTCTTGGCATAGTATTAATGGTTGGACAGACCTTACATAGGAGAATTTAGCTCTGTCTAGGGTTCAAGCCACTCACCTTTACAAACTGAACAGGATTATTTTTGCATCAGGTGTGTCTGAAATAAGCATTATTTTATTGGAAAATTGCAGGTGAATGAGCCAGATCAGGCATGTATTATGTGTTTACAGCACTCTTCACCTGGGATTCAGTATGATTTATCTGTGAAATGATGTGTTGTTGGTATTTCATACTGCAATGAAAATGTAAATATAGTTATTAATAAAACAGATAAATGTTGAATGAATGTTTTAGATGTGTTATTTTGGCTATTGGGCAGTCTCAAGTGTTAATTGGAAGTATCATGAATGTAAGAAAAAAGGAAAAAACAAGCATACAAAGTTACAAAATTATTGGCATTAACAGTGTCGGGGCAATCTATTTCTTTTGTTGGTTTAACTTCAATTCCTTTTTCTAATAGGTCAGTAATCCTGGACAGTAGGAAGAAAAGTTAAATTGGTAGGGGAACAAACATATTTGTTTCTTTGTGAATAGGTGCTTGCTTTCTTATATCTGAACTTAAGGCCAGCACACAGATAAGCCACCGAGATGCAGTGTTGGAGTGTTTTGAAGGCAGACATCAATTAACTTGCACAAGGAATTATAAAACCCATGTTTTCTGTTGTGATGAGCTTCTGAGTCAGAGCTGGAATGTGCAGCGGAAGAACATTCATCGTTGCTGTCCCACATGGCGCCCTCCTTAACCACAATTTCTTGCAGAACCTCCAGTTCATGGCTGTTTGCCAGTTTTTATAATTCTCCACTCTGAAATGGAAATTAGCATTTTCTATGCCTAGAATGGCTAGAATTCCCCAAGGAATCCCTGTATGCTTGGGGTTTTTTTCCTCCTTTGTACATATCATACCAAGTTGATTGAAATATCACACTATGCACACTAACTTGTGCTTCTGGATTTCATTTGCCATTTGAAGTGAGCAGCTTGCAGGGTTTGAAATGGGTATAACAGGCAGTGCTCTTATTAAGAGTCACTAATCCTGTCTCTGTGAATATTAGTTTTAATGGATGGTGGTGCCAACTAGAGCTGATTACTTCCTCTGTGGAAGTCGAAACTGCAGAATTCCTTAATTAATCCTGCCAGTCAGAAAGTGAGGGCAATAAAGGCTAAGCATAGTGGAGCCTTTTGGTGTAGTCAGCACTTCTTTCTTTTACATACGCAGCTTGGATTCAAGCTAGCAAAGATAATCTTGGGGGAGAATAGTGGGCATTTTAAACATAACCTGGAACACTTTTGCAGTACATCCCTCCCAGGGACTGAATTAATCATTGTGTAAAATGCTTCTGAAAAGGAATCGTTCTCCTACCATAAACCTGTATGCAAAAATTCCAAAAAGGCCTTAACCTCTCTTCTTTTCTTGGTTATAGTTTAGGAACTACTGTTAATAGGGTTTTATTCTAGTGAAAAAACCTGAAGATTTCTACTTATAGATGAGAATCAGAGAGAACTACCAGCCTAGGGTAGTAATAAAATAAAATATAATTCTTCACTTGCATGTTTCCTAAAGAGGTTTCAGTGTGCTCTGTAAAATGTTTAGAATATATTTCCCATACATGAGGATAGGATGAAAAAATTCAATGACTTGCTACATGATTCAGAGAATATAAGAAGTCTTAGGGAAAGATGTTAATGTTCAGTTTTACATCTTCAAATTCTAGGTTTCACTTCTTAAACTCAAAAAATATGTGTTTAGGGCTTATTCTTCATATTTAAGAAATGAGATCCATGAGTCAGAAGGTTCCAGGTTTTCTTTGCTTTCAAAACTCTGTGTCCCAAAGAAGGGATATTCATTTTGGTCACTTATTTTCTTACCACAATGATTGGATGATAAAATATGCAGTGAAATAAACACTACTGCAGTACTTTTCTTTTTTCAGAGAATAATACAGGCTTTGCTTAAAACAATGTAAAGAAATGCATTTGTATCTGAGGATGTATATCAAAGCATTTCCAAGAAGCAGTCTGCTAAAACTTACTTGTTTTTAATGAGTAAGCATAAATATACCTCAATTAAGGCTTTCTGTGATATCACATTGGACTTGCTTGCATTTAGATTAGTGGGTCAGCAAGAAAGGACAGTGGAAGCTTTTATTAGCAGCTGGCTTCTCCCAAGTCTCATTTTACGTTTTTGGTTCCAAGGGTATTCGACTGAAAGGAGATCCTGTTCAAAAAATGGAGGTGAGTAACAGAGACAACGAAGACAGGGCAGCTCCAGACACCAGTTTCCACTACGTACTTCAAAAATATCAGTATTCTCACTGATATTATACAGAACCGTAATGTGGCACGTGTCCTTGTGAAACAGGCTTTTTTATTTTCTGGTAAGAGGTTTTCATGAGAAATGTCTAGGATTCCGAGTTGAGTATTTTCTTGAGAGCTGTCTTACATGAAGAGGATGCCCATCAAGTAAGAACCAAAAGTAAATAGTCATTTAAATTATGTTTCACCTGCTGAAATCATTATGGCGGTGTTGTTCTCTAAGGAAGTCTGTACTATTTCCCTACAGTCACTGTTTGATGTATCGGAATATCCCAACAGTGAATTTCATAACACTCTTATTTCTGTCAGGAATTCTTCCTTTGTTGGACAGCCAGTTGCTCATTCCTCATCTTTCCTGATGGTGTTCTTTGAAAAGCTGCAGGATGTCTTAATTCCACTTGAATTTTGGGGTTGAGGGTTAATTAGTGTACAAATGACAAAGACACCATGCGACCTTTCTAGAGAATATACAGCCTCTTATCACATGCAAGTCCACCTGAGACGTTTTGGGCCATTTCCCCCTCGCCTTCTTGGCTGTAGCTCTTCCCAGCTCTTGCTGGCCATACAAAGATATTTTTGTAATATGTATTTGTAATTTTTGTTACTCTCCAGTAACGTGAGAGAAGGTGGTTGATCAGTGGTATATGGCGAATTACAGAGCACATACAGACTAACAGGGCTACACTCGCTGTAGAATACTAAATAATGAACGTGGTTGATATCTTTTTAATGAGAAAGTAGAATAACAGAAAAGGTCTGTTGTTAAAGCTGTGTTTTCTTTGAGATACAATATAAATGAGCTGCTTGAGAAGCAGATGACAAACCTAATTAATCCCCAGTGTAACTTTACTGGACTCTGTTGATTTGCATGAGATTAATTTTCTTAATTCTTTTGGGGAGAGAGAAAAAAAAAAAGTTGAGAATTACATAGCAGGGAAGGTGTCCAGTTATTTTCTTATGTATGAAACTTCTTTGTCAAATGTAGTAGCTCAAATGCTTTAATTTAATGTTGGGAAGTTAAAGAGAAATAGAAAGTAGAATTTAGTTATTATCATGAATTGCAAATATTTAATGACTATTTTTTCCAAGTTGTATTATTAATGACTTGTTTTATCCAGATTGTGTAAACATAAGAAGGAAGCCCTGCCCTTCCTTCGGTATCCTAGAGCTTTTGCTTAGAAATTTTAGCTTGAAAGGCTTGTGTTCTTCCAGATGAGTATGATTTTTCTGTTTTCTTTTTCTCCTATACTGAGTCAGAGGGTTAGTGAAACCAATTCATAAGGTGTTTAACCCCCTCTTAGGAAAACTCACTCAGAGAAATAGATGAGAACTGTGCCGAGATCCTTCATTAAGCATGCTGTGTAACAGAGGTAGGATTCAGTGACAGAGGACTGGAACAATCTGAAATAGCCTTATTTCAAAAACTTTAATGAGATATTTAAAATTAAATACTCAGAGTTACTAGAAAATTTTTAAGAAAGAGATACACTGCAATCATTAAAAACCCTTTTATCTCAAGGCAAAGTGACTGCACATCTTGCAAGCACTAACAATTCAAACTTAGATACTACCCTACAGAGTAAGACTTGCAAGACACCCAGCAGTGACATGCAGCATGAATTTTATATTTGCTGAGTACCACATGAATAACCCACTGATTTCTGTAAGGAAGTTCTTCCCAGATGGCTGTGTGGCATTTTGGCAGGAGATGGATTTCCTGTTCTCCCTGCAGTGAATTCAGTATGGCCCAAGCACTTATTCATCCTGCTTGTGCCACAAGTATGCACATAATCTCAGTTTCTTGATCACAAGAAGCATTCAAATGCTGTTCTTATTTGTGTTATGATATAAAGATGGGCCTCACTACAGTGAAGTTCCCTTGAGTTTCCAGGTAGTTGAGATGTGAGAAATAGAAAATATCCCAGCAGGCAAGAGCAGTAGAGGAATGGAGTAGTGCAGGTAAGTTAGTTCAGGTAGTGTTTGGATCTTGCACAGTTTTGTTTCTGCTTCCTCATCATCAGAAGACACAAACTACTGTTATAATGTGAGACTTAAAAAAAATAAATAAAAAGAAACCACAATTTAACTACCTAAATGAGAGGGACCTCAAGTGAATTAGATGCTGTGAATTTCTACCATTTAGGTAACCTTAGGAACTCATGTATTATTTCAAAAATTATTTAAAGATGATGTTCACCTAAATATTTTCACTTATTTTCTATCATTTAATAATTAACTTAATCAGGAGAAATGTTGTACTAGTTTACAAATGTGGTATTGCCTAACAAAAGCTACATGCAGAGCACCATCTAGTGTGGGATATCACTAGCATAAAAGCATCTTGGCTCATATGCCACTTCCTGTGTTCATCTAATTTAATATGAACTATCATATTGCATGAAGTGCCAGACTAGGGGCTCCCATGGCAATATAATTTCGCAATTATGTGAAAGACCACAGATTGAAAATCGTGACTTTTTGCGTGGACAGCAAAACTGGATGCACTGAAATTTAGGTAATCATTTGTGAGAACCATTTACCTGTAAGAGGAATCTGTTTATCTTCCTGCCCATGGCTTTGGGTGGCATATTCATTAAATAATTCAATCCAGTCTCTTCTCACAGCTGCCATTTCAGATGCCTTAAGAACATCCTTTAGCTTTGCTCAGGTTCTGCAGAACCCCAGAGCTGCCCAGGTTCCTTAGGACACACAGCCAAAGGTATGCAAAGCACAGCTAACACACCTTTAATCTGACTGCCATTAACACAGCAAGAAGAAAAAAAAAAGCAGCTTAATTCTGTATAAGATACAGGCAAAAGGAACATACACACAGGTATTTATGGTTTTGTGAGGAAGGACAGAAAGTGAGCTACAAGATGGTTTGCTTGCAGTTTTTATGCAGAGACCGTATTTTGCTTCTTCTACAAACAAACAAACATGAATTTGGCCCCAAGTTGTTCATTCAGTGCTTGTGTATCAGCGTTATGTTTCTGTTGCAATCTATTTAGCACTAGGGTGGGATTAAGAGGAACTGTCTTAGTTAACTGAAGATGTAGCAATGACAAGTTGGATTTCATCCTGTACTAGACAAAGATTAAGATGGCCCTCAGGTACTTGGAAAAGAAGAATTTTTTTATGAACACTGCGTATTCAACAAATAAAGCTTAATTAAGCATCCGAAAAGCCACTATCACTGTAAAGTTTTATACCCTCTTCGAAGAAGCACTTTAACAAAAATTTGAACCTCCCTCTGAGCATATGGATTGTAGCTGAATGTTTGAAGCATTACCAAATTCCCAAGTCTTAGACCTGCTCTGAGGAAATGGCAAGCATACTCATAGTAATTTCAAAGTACTTCCTGGTTTTGAAGGCTCCATTTATGCTTTCCAAGTTGACCACTTAATAAACAATAATTAAAAAAACAAACAAAAAAAACCCCAGAAATAAGTGCAAATTTTTCAAAATTTAGATACAGATATTCTGTGGATATTTCTGCTTTTTCTCCCTCCGTTTCAACTGCCAAAGAGAACTTACTGCTGAAGGAAAATGAGCAAAATTTAGCTCATTCTTTTGAGATGATGAGGTGTGAACTAAAGGAACATGATTGGAATGTTCACAGAGCTGGCAGCCTGTGGTTGGAATCCCCTTTCTGGCTGTGCCATTTCAAGAGCAAGAAGAAGCAGCTCTGACAGCACAAAATGTCGTACTAACAAAAGGCATTCAGGAATTGCTGTGAGGAATAACAGTTTTAGGAATGTGAGAGAGGTAGACTGTAGAAAGACAGTAGAGCTGAAGAGAAGAATCTCCAGTGGAAAGCAGTAGGACAGACTGCAGTACCTCAGCTCTGTCAGTGCATTCCAGATATTCTAGGGAAAACAAATGCTGTACCATAAAATGCTCTGTTACTGCTCATTTATTTCACCTGGGATTGTAGTTTCCGTTCTTTTTCTCTCCAATATGTTGAGCAAATGCAAGAACACAGACAGAAAGAAAATACAAAAGTGTTTCCCTTGAACAGGTATCACAAAAATGTTACATATTTTGGTTCCACATTGCTGGTAGATATCATTATGTTCTTCAGTAATGTGACTGACAAAACATTTTCATTGTTATTTCCTCAATCCTTCTTCTTTTGGGTTATATGATTTCTATGAAATAGTATGTATTCAGTTTTAGCTATTTGGGAACAATGTTATGTCTAATACCAGAACAAATAAAATGGCCTGTGTTCTGCTATCTTGTAATAATAGACTATTTAGAACATGTTTGTACCTGTTGAGGAAATAAATTAAAGTGAACAGGCAAGCCCAGCATAGGAAAGAATTCTCTTCCAACCTTGTGTCTTGTCTGGTAGCTATTAAAACTTCCCTTTTGAAAATAAATGGTTTGTTTATTTAAGAACAATTATATGACCATTTTGAATTACAACACTTTGACATGCTTTTCATGTGGCCAGAAAGATTTATGGCACAAAGAAAGGCCATGGAAAAGGGGTGGAAATGAAATATAATATTTGCATATTGCTGACAGCATGCTAGATGCTTCCTTGTCCTGTGGAGTATTCAGTCCAAGTAAACATATGAGTGCATTAGAAGATGTACAGACAGATTTGATTCTTCTTCATTTCATGATTTACAGTATAGAAAAATAGTCAAATTTTATATCAGAATATGTCAAAAGCACCCTAACTTAGCCAAAAGATTTCATTAGGGTTCTTGTAAATAAAGAGGATGGGTTTATGCTGCAGTACATAAAAAAAAAAAGCATAAATTTTATGACCACAATCCGTACATTTTGAAAGTTTTTTGTGTGCTAAAGATCCAACTTTCCTATACATAAATCCTCCTTGTCTTTGATTTTGGTGGAATATTATCTGCCTTGATACTCTCCAAATTCATGAGTTAATCTTTCCATTTTCCTGTGAAAAACTAAAGATTTTTTTACAATTTCTACATAATGGCATTCAGGTTTGTTTTTTTGTTTTTTTTTTTTTCCAAATAATTAAAGCTTCCTCCTCTTAGAGTGGAAAAATAATTTGAAAATCATGATGGGAAATACTGTACTTACATTTTTTTAAACTACTCCAAAAGTTCCATCACATTATTAATAACCCATACCTAGATATTCAGACATATGCATAGTTACATAGGAACCCATTTCAAGTTCTGTAATAAAATTGAATAAAAATACTTCATCAGCTTTTCTGATTAATGTTGAATTTCTCTCCGTTTCTCTTTTTCCTTCCCTCCCTTTCCCTAACCCTCCTTACAAACACACACATAGGGTGATAGGCCTTCCTCTCAGATACCAAATTTGATTTGGTGTAGCTAATTAAACAAAGTTCAAGATAAGCAGTTGTAGAGCTCTTCATTGGTCCTCTCATGCACAGGTACAGGGATGTGCTAAAGGCCAGAAATCTCCAGCACAGTATCAATTGATACATCAAGAAAAAGACTGGATTGTCTAGAATACCTGCTACTGCACAAAAAAAAAGAGACTGGAAACCTCTATACTGCAGATTTTCATTGGCACAGGTTTTATAATATTACATGGTTTTAGCTACCTGGCCTAT